>PVHY01033073.1:0-11404 GCA_004024945.1 Uropsilus gracilis
CTTGTCTTTTACACTGCCTTCTCCTTGTCGTCTTCAGGTAGCAGGAACTTCATGGTACCGGACCCAGCCAAGTTTACTTTCTTTTCAGGCCTGTCTTGCACGGCCTCTCGCAGACCCAAGTTAAACTCAGCAAAACAAACTCCAACACAGAGTTCTAATGTGCAAACTTTTTAACTGCATCTAGCACACATGCTGCCAGTCTGGGCCAGCCAAAGGCTATAGGCCCCCAGGCCTGGCCATGTCCACATGGCTCACATCTTTACAAGATGGCCGATTCCCATCTCTCCTCCATTGAACCTCTCTCTCTCTGATCTCCATATTGCCTCTGAATCAGAATTCGAACCTCTCTGAATCCAAAACTATCTGTTTCTTATTACCCAGTCAGATTTTAATAAAATCTGTTTGAATGACACTGATAAGTAGTCACCAAGACTCATCTAATTTATTTTCTGAATTTAGAATTACTTCTTCCTTTTAATTTAATCTAAAACTTGTAATATGTGACTCTTCTTGTCCAAAATATAAGAAATATAATTAAACTACTGTCCCCTATGACAAAATCTGAAACTTTGTGACTTACAAGCAAGAGATACATTCATTGAAAATATCATGGTTTAATTCCTGACTCTGTCATCAAGCAATGTACGTTCAAATCCTCAGGGACTACTGAAGACTAAACAAGGTCATGTAAACAGATGATAGATGTACAAGAAATGATAAGTTAAATTTACCAATACTTACAGAGTGGCCAACAAAGCTGACTCTACTCCTGGAAGCTCAACCACCCTCCAGGACCTTGGAACAGAGAAAGTAGAAAAAAGGGATTAAAGAAAAGTCAAGTGCCTCAGGGCGATGGAGCAAAATGCAGCGCAGAAACCATACCTCCCACTTTACAAAGTCAAGTGTTGTGACTTTTAATTATATCTAGAGACTGGGAAAACCTTCTCCTCTTAGAGAAGCTTCCAATTCCCACTTGAGGGGGAAACAATCACACTTGGCAGACAACAAGCCATTCTACGATGACAATAATGCCCAGACAACAAGCCTGTTGACAGAACAAGCTGACAAGTTCATACCCTCTATGCGGGATTGTGAATTCTCAAATATGTTTTGCCACCTTCAAGTGTGGACAGATGTATTTGGAAGAAAATCACTTTCTTGCAAATTAGAATTGTCATATGTTTCTGAGTAGCCCCTGCAGTTTTGACAGGTGCAAGAGAGGCAGTGGGGATAGATTTATAAATCTAGTCATAATTTGCCTTCATAACTGTGTGAGGTGGGTGATTGAGTCTGGTGGCTTCAGAACTTGTTGGCACTGTCACTTTGATAGGGGTGCTGTGGTAAAATGGGGGGGGGGGCTGTGGCCCCAGCATGGTAATGCTGCATTAAGATAGCAGCCATTGTGTCTTGGTGAGTGGAGACTTGGAGAAGGGAAGCCAAGGTTTCTCATGAGAGGAACCAAGAAAGAGGATCTAAGAAGTACATTTGGAGAACAAGCGAGAGAAAGCTGGAGAAGGAAGAGAGCAGAAGAACAGCAAGAAGGCTGGAGGCCTCAGAACTGCTGCTGCCATCTGTGGCAATAGGGCAGGGAAGGAAGCCACGCTGTGAGCTTCCATCCCCAACCGGGGCTGATGAGAAGCCCAAGAAAACATGTTGGAGTAACTTGTGACCTGTGTAAGCTGACTTGGAAACTCAGCACTTGAAAGCTTGCTTTAACTTAAAACTGCAAAGCTTGAGAATTGTCTGGAAACCTGAAGAGAACTGGAGTGTTGCAGTTTTCATCTTGAGGCATCGGAAGTGGTTTTGAGGGAGTCTTGGGTCACTTTAGTGTTGAAGCAAAAAGAATGCTGGAGTTGTGCCTTTGGAGAAGGATCGAAAGAAAGCACCATCTTTATTTCTTCATTGAATTTCAATCTCCCATTTTTGGAGGCGGCTCAATGATGCCATCTTCTTTACTGACTGAAGTGAATAGCTATGCCTTTGGAGGAGGATCGACTGTGCCATCTTGGTTTCTTTATTTGGTAGGACATCTGCCATTTTATGGACATATGTGGCTAAAGGACCCATGTGTAGCCTTCTGGACTAGAGGCTGAACTGTGCAGTAAGATAATCAAAGGGAGGCCCTTGTGCCCCCAGAGATTTTTGTCTAATTTGTCTTTTTAGAAGTGAAGAAATCTATTTTTGCACCTTTTTAAAATAGAGTGGTCTTGCTACTGCTTACATGGACTAGCATGAACCTGATGAGTGGCTGGGTTTAAAGGGCCAGCTGCTCCTGTTTATAAATTTAGTTAAGTTCTCTGCTTTGTTTGTTTTCTTACCGGATTTCAACTTGTCCTCACACACAGAGAAATGGGAGTGGGATTTGGGCAGAGGAGGGCTTGTGCTTGTGTTCCCACATTTAAATACATATATATAACATATTTAATGAGCACCTGCTCTGTGCCAAACATTTAGGGTGCAGCAGAATTCCCTGCCCTCAAGGAGCACATATTCAAGTGAAGGCATACAACAAA
This sequence comes from Uropsilus gracilis, assembly GCA_004024945.1. Lineage (NCBI taxonomy): Eukaryota > Metazoa > Chordata > Mammalia > Eulipotyphla > Talpidae > Uropsilus > Uropsilus gracilis. Next base: position 2,514 of record PVHY01033073.1, read on the forward strand.
TATATAGAAAAATAAGGTAACTTCAAGTCCAGATAAATATTGTGGAGGTGTTTAAGCAGTGTTGTGGACTGAATGGATGGCTACTTGAGCCAGAGATGAAGGCTTCTTTAGAAAGGATCTGAAAGATGGAAAGGAGGGAGCTATGAGGAAATCTGAGGACAACTACCCCAGACATCAGGATCAGCAAATGCAAAGACCTTTACATATTAAGACCTTATCATGTCTGAAGATAAAAGGTTCAGTAATTGATTATGACCTTGTTTAAGAGTAGAGACATGGCCATGCTGGAGTGAATATCTGTGGGGATGGATCTGGCACAAAACACTTGATAGGGAAGATAGAAACAAGTGATTTGCATTCTCAAATTCTTTCTTCCTCTCTACTCTCTAAATGTGTTATGTGATAAACAGTGTGTATATATATTGAGGGGTGGGAGGTTACACCAACCAAAATTTTCAGTTTGGGGAATGGGTTAAGTTAGTTTGCATATAGAAAAATATAAATACTATAGCATGTCTTATAAAAAGTGTATATTATAATAAAATGGCCACTTATTGATTGAACTACTATTAGAAAGAATACCTCTATTAACACAATGTGGAGAGTTTATCTTTGACAAGCTCCTGCTGGCCCTACCAAAAATAGCAAATCAGAAGATGCCAGTTTTCCATCGATCCCATGTCCCCTTTCTTGCTCACATTTTTGGTGAGTTTTCTCCATTCCCTAAAGGACCCAGTACCCCAACTGTTCTAAAGGTTTCATCATAAAATTTTCCCTGTAGAAAATTGTTTGGGGAAAACTAATTCATCAGAGTGAGGATATCTAGCAGTAGAGTTACTCCCCATAGACAATTACAGACTTAATGGTTTAAAGACTCTTGTGAGCTGAATAGTTTCTCCCCTAAAATTCACACCTTGGTATTTCAGAAAGTGACAGTATTAGAGAGATAAAGTCTCTAAAGAGGTAATTAAATTTCAATAAAATAATTGAAATGGGTCTTAACCAATGATTGGTGTCCATGTATAAGAGATTAGACAAAAGAAAGATCACGTGAAAACAGAAGGAGACAAGCATCTACAAGCCGGAGAGAAAGGTCTCAGAAGACGCTAACCATACAGACACTTTGACCTTGGACTTCTAGTCTAAGGACCTGTGAAAAAATAGATTTCTGTTGTTTAAGTCACCCTAGCTGTGATATGTTGCTATGGCAGTCCTAGCAGACTAATACAAGTTGCTATGGAATCATTGAATTTATGTTACAACCTCAAGCCTTCCATGCAGTAGCTGTGAAGCTGCAGTCAAGTAACTTTGAACTTCATTTTTCTTACCAGTCAATGGAAACCATAATGCCTACTTCATGAGGAGAGGATTAAATGAGACAATATACATTAATCATTAGCATAGCATCTGCATGGTCCTCACACTTAACACTTCTTAAAAGACTATTACTACTATTATTACTGTTAGTCGTGGAGAAACCACTTCTCTGCCATCACTTGCCTTTATGCAGTAGATAGTCAAAAATAGGTATTGCTGATCACATTACAGTGGTGGCTTCTCACTCCTGGAATCCTTTGCTCCCATACAGGTGGAATCAGAAACGAAAGGTGTCGTCTCAGTCTCCAAAACAGGTGGAATCAGAAACTAAAGGTGTCATCTCGATCTCCAAAACACGGACAAGAATTGTAGAAAAATATGAACAGTCTATCAGGCAATAAAAAGAGCATCTGTATCAACAAATGAAATAAAATTTTGACTTAAAGGATTATGAACAATTATGGTTAAACAAATAATGTATTGAAATGTTAGTGCCAATAGGAAGTTGCTTGTTTCTAATAAATTTTCTGAGAAAATTATTTTCAGCTATTTATCAGCATTAACTAGAATGCACTTACTTAGAACTAAGATGTTCTGTGCTCTATTTTAAAAGGTCTATTTCTGTCTTTAGTAGAAAATAGAACAAAATCATTACCTAACTTAATCCTAGACTGCACTGTCTTTGAGAAGTGTTTCAGCATTTCTAAAAATGGAGTTAGCTAGTCTTTAGGAAAGGTACCATCAATTTTTTGGACTGTGTTGTCCTGGGGTCAGGGGCTCTGACTGTTAAGAAGGGAATAGATGCTTCCCCTGTCCATCTACAGGAAAAGAAGAGCCTGCTGCCACCCAGCATTGACTAACTAGGAAGAGAGGTGGGTCTGGCAACAATGGTAGGGAAGACATTGTCTTTTCTCAATAGTCAAAGGATAGATGGCCAACAAAGGTTGATGCAAATTTTAATGTTTGATGTTGAACCAACCTCTACTGCTCAGAGATTTCTCCAACCATCACCCTTCAAGTAACTCCTTTTAATGGCATATCTAGATTATATTTTGTCACTTACCTCTTATTATTATGTCTCTACTACAGATTTGTCACTTACAAATCTGATCCTGAATCTAAAAACAGAAAGAAGTTTCTTGTTCATCTTTATATCCCTAGCATCTAGCACAGCTCTTGGCACATACTGGATTGAATTTTTATGAAATTGTCAGTGTATTCACATCCAGATCTTTCTGATTCCACTAGTCTTTTTTTTTTTTATTGCACATGGCAGTTGGAATAGTGGTACTCAAAGAGAGAAGACTGAGTATTCATTGACTGAATTAATGTTGTCAATATATTTATTGACTGAATAAATCCTTCTTTAACGCAACAATAAAAGATAATACCAAAAAAGTAGATAATTCAACTATTATTCTAAATTGCTTTTTTACACATTTTTCACTAAAAATTTATTTTACTATGTTTTCTTTCTGTGTCCAGAATCTTGACAATCTCAGGCTTTTCTTAGTAAGGAATTATTCTGGGTCTTTTAGAGTTTGCTAAGACTCATGGACATGTTTTTGCCTTTTGGGAAAAAGTTAAGCTATTTATTCCATTTGTATGTTTTATACAAAATAATAGCTTCATAACTGAATCCCCATTTTACTACAAATTACAGCTTCAAAAATCCAAACTTCAATTTTTCTGCTTACCATGTACCCACTTTCCTACCATACTTTCCTACCATAGTTCTTTCTTTTGAAATATTTCCCATTAAGGTTTCAAAACCCCATTCATGTATGTTGTCCTCATCCTCTGACCTCCATGGCACCCTGAAACCCTTCCTTGGGACTTAGAGTCTTGTACTGTGATCATGAGTGACTTTAATATTCTTACTTTCTCTAATAAAGCATTAACTCTAAGATGCTTCCTTGAGTCTTTCATAAGCAACAATAAGCAATAAATACCTTAATTGAATTTTGTTATTCTTTAAAATCAGGCCTGTAATTATCTTTACTCGGATCTTTTAAGTGTTATTTTAGAGAAGCAGCTATTTTCAAAACCATAAATAAACATGACATTCAAAATAAAAACCCCATGTTACAGTTAATTTGAATCTATAATAATATAAAAGAGAGCTTGAATTCAACCCATAAATAATTTTTATCTACATTGCACAATGAATATTTCAGGAGAATTGGAAATCACAGTGAAGAACCAGATGTACATACAAATTTGTGAAATGTTATAAAATAATTTAATAGCTAATCAATTAGGAAGTAACTGTGAGCAATTCAAAGAGATTTGAATTGTGTGGGAAATAAGGAAAATGATCTTGCTCATTCAAGCTCTCATCAGAACTAAAATTTACAAAGCAACAATCCCTCAGCCCAGAAATACAATGAAACTATCCCAAATTCTACATAAAGACATTCTAACATAGTGACCATTAGCAACATTCAAGAAAAATTTATAAATTCATTTAATCCAGAGTTTACATACGAAAGTCTTAATTAAACCAATTTCTAAAATTTACATTTATTTACATGCCGTAAAATTCATAATTAAATGTATGTGTCAAAAAAATAAAGAGAATTATCTATGGAGCAATAAATAGTACTCACTTCATAAAAAGTATCATCTCATTTTACTATGTGACTACCCTATAAATATCATTGAAACTGAGAAAAAGCTGCATAGAATGAAATTTTGATTTGACCTGAGTTTTACTCTGTTACTATCTGTGTGATCCTGGGCATATTACTTACCTTTCAGAAACCTTCTTTTTTTCTATAAAGATAAAAATCATGTATTCAAGCCAGGGCACAGTAGCTTGCACCTGTAATCCCAACTATTTGAAAGACTGAGACTGAGGCTAGGCATCAGCAGGTTCCAGACTATACCAGGCAACATAGCAAGACTTAGTCTCTATTTAAAAAAAAATCACTTATTCACCAGCGTCATAGGGAAGAAATGACATCAAACAAATCAAAGCATTAAAATTAGGTACCACACCAAAGGTATTATGATGTTCCTTAAATATCAAACTGATGCAGTGTCAAAAGATCATGCTTCTCCTCCAGCCCCATCAGAGAAGGATCCCTCCCCTTAATTGCCATTATTTACCCCAGAGGTTTAGCAATCTTGTTTTCTTTCACAGTCTAAGGAAAAGAGCATCATTGGGAAAATAACATTGTGAATTGCTGACCACCAGAGATGGTGAAAGCAGGCTGATGCCAACTGGCTGCAAGAACAGACATACTGACCCTTGCCCACTCCCCCTTCTATTCCCTTATAACTGAATAAATAAGCTGTCCTCAACCAATGACCAGGACAGTGGTCTTTCAGATACAAATCTGCTGCCCCCCTCATTCTGTCAACAAATTAAACCACTTTCTTTTCCTCATACTTTTTATTAGCTAAGAGAAACAATGACTAGTGTTTGGAATCAAAACTAATACATTCATTAGATTACATTTGTATTTTATTTTAAAGCAAAAATACACACTTTATGGTCAAAATTTTGAATAAAAGTTTACACCAAAGGAACAGGAGTTAATAATCAAATGGCTTAGTAGTTATATAATCATATTATTGTCATTTTTCCTTCCCCAAATGAGTTTGCACTCTACTTTATCCTATGTAGTTGTCTCAAGTAACAAACATTTCTGATATTTCACATATTGATAAGATGCTGTAAGTATGAATAAATTCAAGTCTATCCTCATTAAGAAATGTCTTTTTCATGTAGACTACACAGAAGATCCTCCTTCCCTCCTCATTTTTCCTCCTCTGTCTTTCCAGAAATCTAAAATGGATATTTAAGTCAGAGTATCATTGAGTATCAAAAGATCCAAGAAACCAATTAGACATTCTTAAAACTTGCAAATTTAGGACTCATAAGGAACAGAACCTGTGCAAAACCTATATAGCTCATACAATCCTAAGAAATCTAATTTTAGAATTTTAATCTGTGCTTTTTCTCTAAAGGACCTATCAAGTTAAAAAAAAAAAAGGTCCATTCAAATCTTCATATTCAAATCTAAGACTTTAATAAATTCTCTTATTTTGTTCTTTCCATCACCGATATTCAAAATATATATATATCTATATGTATATATATACACACACAAATAATAACTAAATTCTTGTTTCTCTGCTAATTTAATATAGTTCTGACTTAAAGTCCTGGCTTTATTCCTTACTTTGTAATCTTGGAGAAATCATTATATTTCTTAAAATGTCAACTTTTTTACCTGTAAAACTAAGAGTGTTTAACAAATTAGGTAATGAATTTGACTGTCTTCTTTAAAGTTTTGAGTGAACACAGACACTTTTGTTACATATTCTGTGTTCTACTCATAGATTTCTAAAGATTAAAAGAGAAAATTATATTGGTGGAAAATGTAAATAAACTAAATTCTATTTTTAAGTAGAGGATATAAAAGATGCCAGAAAAGTCATAGAATGGGGAGTTTAAGTCCTTATTCCTACAGAGACACTTACATTAAAGTATATGAAAGAAAATACCTTTTTGCAAACTTCAGCAACTGGTTAAGAAGTCTCTACCTCCCTGCTGAATGCATCGTTGGGAATGGTTGCATTGAAGTGAGCAAGGAAAGGCCTTGTATTTTACCTACAATTGCCCCCACCTCAACTGACACAATTTAGCACAATTAAGACAATTTGCCCAACTCATGGCTTCTCCCTTAGGAGGTACATAGAAGTGTGGAATGTACATACAACACTCCAGCTCTCAAGGACTGCCCTGGAACTGGTTTCTGATACACCAATTTGGAATGCTGATTTGGGGAACTGGTCTACTTTCAGTCTTTGGGGATTTTGTTTTCAGAAGTCAATACTAAAAGTAAGAAAGGAATGCATTTGTCAGAATGAGGAGGATTTGCACTATCAAATTACAGGTAGGTATTTAATTTTATAAGGTTAAAAAAAATTAAAGTCAACTTTTTGAAAGGTAAAACCAAGGGATAATGATATCATCACAAAAAAATGTGTATTTTCAACTTTAATACATGTTTCCCATACACTTTGCTTAGTAATCTTTACCTAAAATTAACATTCCATTGATATAAGAATCTATGTCTAAATTATATTCTGCTTCATTGATCTATCATCAAGCCATTTGACATAACATCTTAATTACTAAAATTTTGTAGTCTTAAAATAGGATAATGTAAATGTAGGATCTTTTTAAAAATAGCTTTGGCTGCACAAGCTTCTTTACATTTTCAAATAGATTTTTAGAATCAACTTGTCAATACCAAAAGGAAAAAAAAAACCTTTTGAAGTTTTGCTAAAAATTCATTGAATCAGGAGGAGGAGATGGAGGAGGAAGGCAGATGGGGTATTGGCACTGGTGGTTTGGTGGAGGGTGAGTGGAATATGTGCACATATGGAAGAACAAATATGTAACCCCCCCAAAATTAAAATAAATTTCTTTGGAAAAAATTGTACTGTATCTATAAATCAGTATGGGGAAACTGCCATCTTAACAATACCACGTGTACCAATTTATATATGAATGTGGCAGGTTCCTCCACTTATTCAAGTTTTCTTTAAGTTTATCTCTGTAATGTTTTTGTAGTTTTTAATGGGTAGGTCTTGCACATATTTTGCAATTCAATGCCATGTGTGTTGATGGTGTTGCTTATGGCAGTATTTTTAACATTAATTGCTAATTGTGCGTTGCTAGTATAGACACAAATGATTTTTGTATAGTGAAGTTCTCTTCATTCTGGGGAAAGAAATATATATGATTCCTCGTTCCTCAAAGTTCTTATTGCTATTGACCTGATAGAGGTTCATTGTAAACATGCATAAACTGTTTAAAATTCAAGTCAACCAGGATGCAGATATCTGAAACTCTGTCCAGTTCTTTTCACTCTGCACACTGAGCTACCCTTAACCCAATCTCTACATCCTCACCACATAGAAACTGATGAGCATTACTTAGACTCTTCCTCTTTATACCACAGTCTGAAGTGTGACTCACTTCTTGGCATTTTCTCAGAAATCAGACCTATAATTACTGAGGTCTACTATGCAAGGTCTGACAATAGTTGTTTCCTATAGTTAACGATGCTTTTTAGTTATGTGTGGAAGGATTTCTCCTATATGGCCATATGGACAAAAGAAGGAATTCTGTCCCTTTCATTTTTCATGTGATAAATTGTTTTGATTGTTTTCTGGATATTTAAATGTACATATTCCTATTTCATTGTAGAAATCCCTACTTCATTGTAGAAATCCCTACTTCATCGTAGTTTAATGACATTTTAATGTAATGTTAAATTCCATTTGCTAATATCTTTTAGCAATCAATAGTGCTAAAAATGTTAATGTATTTAGCACTTTTACATCTATTACTGAGATAGATTTGGTCTATATTTGTTCATTATATTCTCTATTAACTATATTATCATATTTTGTTATTAATATTATGCTTGTTTTTCAAAATAAACTGGGAAATATTTTATTTTTTCTTTAATTTATATTACTTCAATGATCTTAAAAATTGCTTGTTCTTTAAAAATTAACTAGAACTTATGTGCGCAACTATCCTATTCATTTAAATAATAAATCTGAAATTATCTTTCAAACATCATTTGTGGAGTATAACCTAGTCAAGCTTTCTACTTTGAGGAATTAATTTAGTTAATATGTATTTTGCCAGGAAAGTATCTATTTCCTCAGGTCTTCAACATTTGTCTTCATAGTTTCACATAGTATTTTCCAAATGTTTGTTAATTATGAAATCTATTGTACTTCCAATTATATTAGCAGTTATATTTCTGCTTTTAGGCCTCATGTAGCACATTGTTTATTTGATAGTGTGTGAGAAAAATGATACCAAACAAAACCTCCAGACAAAATACTCTAATTCTTATCTCCAGTAATAATAGGTCCTCAGAATACTTTTATTTCCCCACTTGTTTCTTATCTATTTTGAAGATTCTGTTAATATTCACTTGTTTAGTTTAAACAATTTTCTATAGTATTTTTCATACATGGAAAATTCTTATGCAAATTCTTACTTTAACCTTACAAAGAGTGATCTTTTGCTTTAAATTATAGATTTATTCATATTATTCTTGACTTTGGGCTGCAGAAAGAAGTCCAGTGCCAGTCTGATTCATTTTTTTCTTTATAATTAAATTGTTCTTACTGTCTACAAGCTTGTTAGGATGATCTTTTTCCCTTGGAGTTCAAGAATTGTATTTGTATATGTCTGGGTCATTTTTCATCAATGTCATTTGTAATCTAAAATTTTTTCAATCTTTACCCTCATATCTTTATTTATGTCAAAAAATTACCTTTTTGTGATTTTTCCTCCATCTGTGCCTTTTTTCTCCTTCTGTGATTTCTATTATTCACAAATTGGTTCTCCTGGGTTTACCCAACTCTATCTTAATATAGGATTCATGGATTCATTATAACCCTCATCTTTTCAAATTATGTCTGTCCAGCCTTTGCAAAATGTCTTATAGTTTGAACACTAGAGACTTTTCAAAAAATTTATTTATATATAAATTTCACATCTTTGTAATCCCAGGAATTCACACCCCCCC
>PVHY01033074.1:0-11402 GCA_004024945.1 Uropsilus gracilis
CCCCCCCCCCCCGCTCCAGATAACCCTGGGTTCACCTTCCCATACACCAAGCACTTTCTCTTTTTTTTGAGACTAGGTCTCACTGTGTTCTGTGTTGCCTGGGGTAGTCCCCATCCCATGGACTCAAGTGATCCCCAGCCTCAGCCTCCCAGGTAGCTGGGATTACAGGTGCCCACCACGGCGCCGGGCTGCTTTTTTGAGTCCAGGTCTCACTAGGTTGCCCAGGGTGGTCTCAAACCCATGAACCCAAGTTATCCCAAGCCTCTTGCCTCCCAGTGCTTGGACAACAGGTGCGTGCCACCACACCTGGCTAATAGATGTTTTTTGAAGGAATGAAAAGCTTGAGACCAGGCATGGTGGCACATGCCTGTAAGCAGCAGCCTAGGAAGCCGCAGCCGGGGCCAGGGATCGCAGTTCGTGTCCCCACTGGGGCCCGTAGCGAGACCTAGTTCCAAAAATGTATAGCTGAGCGTGGTGGCGCGTGCCTGTAACCTGGGAAGCTGAGGCTGGGGATTTGTTGAGTCTGTGGTACCCCGGGCAACGTGAGAACTATGGTTCCACAGGCAAAAATAGTGAGACCTAGTCTCAAAAAAAATAAATAAATAAAACTTGGCCCATGTGTGATCTCCTCCACGAAGCCTGCCCAGCCCCGTGGATCAGAATTCACCTCTACTCCCAAGTGGCCCTTGGTCTCCTCTCCTAGAGCAGCTGTTGCATGCTCTGGCTTGTTCTTGCACTAGGTCCTCATGGGACCACTTCCCCCAGTAGACTTCTACAGGTCTGCCCCAGGGAATAGGATCGAGGCCAGAAGGCCTGGCATTAAGGTTCTGGAGAGCGGCGAAGGCCAAAAAAAAAAAAAACCCAAAAACCAAAGCTCAAACAAAACAGAAGCCTAGGGCTTCGGCTGGGCAGATGGATTGCAGACCACAAGTTAGAACGAGTTCAGACCTTCAGGACAGACGCTGTGCAGAGACATCCAGCCAGCCATGACCAGGCCTCTGGCCCTACGCACGAGACCTCGAAACTCCTCCTCCCACTGGACCAAGCGGACAGTCTGGAAAGGCTGTGGAGTATGCGGAAGACCAGCCTGGGGGGTTGGCGTGGAGATACAGGCCCAAGATCCCCTGTGTTTTGATGGAGCGCAGATACGGCCGCACTCACCCTGGGCTGCTAGCTTCAGGAAACTCACTCCCGCGGGCCTTTTTAGCTGTCTCATTACCTGCTTCAGCTTCCTCTGTTTCGAGAAAGCATAAAACACCGGGCCCGTTCTGTTCCTGAGGGGCCTCTGAGCAGGGCCTGCCCCAGGAGAAGTCTGTGTCTTGGTGGCTGACCCGTCTCTCAGCCCTCATGATAGCGGGTGCAAATAGAGCAGAAGCCCCCAGCCAACAAGCCAAAGGGAGAAAGCAGCACTTTTAAAACGACAGCTTCTGCCACCCAGATTCTTCCAGGTTCTTTCCACCCGTGCCTGGCAGTTGCCAGTCACACTGCAATTGAAACAGCAGGGTTTTATTGACAAGGAAAAGGCCACCAATGACTAGCTCTCTTACCCCAGTGTTCCTTTTTAGTCCCAAAGACACATGTCCAAGATGGTGCCCTTCTGCCCCTCCAAACCTGAGGCAGGAACTCTGCAAACTCCAGTCTTTCTTTCGTGTCTTCTCTTTGCGTCTCTTTTCACTGTTCTAAGTGGCTCGGCTTCTCCAAGGTTCTTCAAACTTTTCCAAGAAATACTAATGCAAAATCAGCTTTCCAAATCCCTGGCCCTCTCCGGGTACCAGTCACGCCACCTTGCTGCAGCACCACACACTTCCTTTTCCAGGCCCGCCTTTGGTGGCATCTGGCCACGTTCACAAGGCCTGCCCTCAGCAGCCCCCGGTCACCCCAGCCTGCTGTTTGGCATCCGACTCCACACCGGCTACTCCTCTCCTGGCCGCTCTCTCATCTCGGTTCCCCGCCGAGGCTGGCCACTTGGGTTCTCGCATCTCTCACACCTTTCTCCAGCCACTTCCGACCTCCTCCTTATGTGCACCCTTTACACACATCTCATTTCTTCTTGTGGGTCTTTCCCTCAGACCCTGCCCACCAGAACAATATGGCGTCCCATACAATCTTCAACTACGTCACTACCAGAGGCCCCGGCTGCCCATCCAGCCAAGTCACGCTGTATCACGCAGACAGCCACTTCTGATTTGGTTTTACAAAGAATGCCCTGTGGCTGCAAAGCCTGGCTCCGAGGGCACAGGAGACAGGATGCCAAAAACTCCCCTGTCCAGTGACCTCAGCAACCTGGACTCCCCTGTTGGGTCCCAGTAACATGTGTGGGGCCCCAGGGACATAGGGGCTGTTAAGGGGGCACCAGATAAGGAGAGGTCAAGGTTGGTGACCCTGAAATAGGGGCTTTCCAGGTCATCCTGTTGGATACTGGACCCTCCTTAGTGCTTTTCCTCTCCTGCCCCTAACTGGCTGGCCCAGCCTAGGTCCTAGCTGGGACAGACATTTGACGCCCTCAGGCCCGTCTCAGGGCTTCCAGGGTGGTGAGTCTGGAAAGAGAGAGGGAGGAGGGGAAGAAAAAAGAGCTTCATTGTGTGTTTACTGTGCACAAGAGGCTGGCAGCCGGGGGAGGGGCCATGTCTCACTGTCCCCAGCTGTCCCATGAGGCCTCCCATGGGGCCAGAGGTTCAGGCTCAGATACCAGAGAAGCCACACATTGGCTCAGTAAGACCAGGGGCACCCGTGACTCCCAGGGGCAGGAGGGTGACCCGTGCTGGGCCCCTCAAGGCAGCCGCAAAACCTGCACCAGACCTGCTGCCCCCACCCCACAGAGTGGTTTTCCGGCTCCCACCTAAGTCCCAGACGACCAATTAGGGGACTTTCTTTTCTTTTTGGTGAGGTGACAGTGACTTGTTCCCCAGAAGTGCTGATTCAGAATCTAGGGAAGCGGGGACCCAAGAGGAAACAGCATCTTCCTGTTTGATCAGATGCCGCACCATGTACCACGAGGGGCCTGAGGCCTGAGCCCACCCTTCTGACTAGGCCCGTAAGCCCCCTTGGGGAGTGAGCTCCTGCTTCTTGCCTCTGGAAACAAAGGAAAGGAAGCGACTCCTTCCCCTCACCTTTTCCAGCCTAAATTCTCTTCTCTGACTGACTCCCAGTGCCACCCAGGGGCCCATCAGCTCTGTGTTATCCATCCAGGATCCAGAGCCACAGGCCTGGAGAGGAAAGGGCTCTTCAGGAGTCTGCTTCCTGGGGTCCTGCCTTGAGGCCTTGACTCCCTGAGGTCTAGAGCAGACCCCCACAAGCAGCACGTTGGCTGGAGGGGAGGATTCACAGCAGACCCCAGGTTCTCCAAGGTGACCCTATCTCGGGGACTAAAACTAGTGCTCAGGAAGCCCCAGAGTCCAGCCCCTGGGTGCCTCATGACCACCCTGAGGAGGCATTGTCTTCCTCAGCAAAGGCCCCCAAAGGACTTGGGGCTTACCGGAGAGCTCAGGTCACTCATGCCCCTCCCCCCCTCCCCCTGCCCTTGGGGTTTGGGTGGATTTAAGCAGCGAGGAATGAACTCCCTGGTCAGACAGCAAATCCCTGTCCACCTCACCAAGCTTGACGCTTCCATGTCCTTTACTGCATGATGGAGGGAATAATAGCCCCAGGAGGATGACCAGAGATAGCTTTGCGCTGCGTTGCTCCTAGGCAGGCTGTGGAGAGTTGGGGCACGCTAACCTGCGTGGCAGACCCCTGTCCCAGAACCCCTTCACTTCTTGCCCTGTCCAGGGCTCCCTCTCTGCCCTTTCTGACTCAGAGGCCCCAGCTCTGGACCCCAGAGCTGGGATGTCCGGCTTCTGAGCCGTGACCCAGCCCCACCCATGCCCTTGGGTCTCAGTGACCTGCTTAGCTTAGCGCCTGTGTGTGTGTGCAAGCACACGTGCTCACACAGCAGGGAAAGGGGAAGGGCTTGGGAAGCAGATGGGTGAGGAGGTAGGAAAGCAGGAGTGAATAACTGGGATCCTTGACATGGAGTGGGGGAGCTGATGGTCCCCTTCTTCCTCTATCTAGTCACCTCCGCACCTGCACGCAGGGCCCTCCAGGCCTTTCCAGGACACAGAGTCTGGACACAAGCCTGTTTGGTGCTGGGCTGGTGGGAGGGAGGGAGGAAAGGGGGAGGGGCAAGCAGAGGCAGCAGAAGTTGCTGACTGAGTGGCACCCCACCTCCCTTCCCAGGCACTATTTTGGGTACCCAGATTTATAAAAAAAAAAAAAAAAAAATCAGAAGGCCCTGCCAGGAGGAGTTCAGCTCTCCTGAGGAGGATTTCTGCTGGGGTAATCAGGAGTTCGAAAGATATTTAAAATTCCAGTAAACAGAGAAGGCCTGGAAGGGGTTCCCGGTGAGAGAACTGCCTGCTCCAACATTGTCTTGAAATTTTAATGAGTTGTTTCAGGCATTTTCAACAGAGGCTAGATAAATGGCCCCCTCCTTGAGGGAATCCTGCTAAGGAGCACACTTTACTCAGCTCTTACAGATCGCTTATGTCTATATTATCCCTCGACAGTGGAGACGATGCCTATGTGTTTTTTAATACACATGGTCAGATCACCTGTTTGCTTTGTGGTGTCTGTCAGTTCCATGGTATATATTTGAACTTGGCACGTGTTGAGAGCTAGTGAGCTAGATCATTCTTTTTCCTGGCTGCGTAGTTTTCCACGGTTAGAGTGTGTTGCCATCTATCCATTTTGCAGATAGGCATTTAGGGGCTTCTGTTGGCTCTCTCCTTATAGTACTGGGTTCTCGTTGAGCCACACTTGCTTTGGTCTCTGTTCACAGAGGTTCTGGTGGATGGTTGGACACTCCTATCAGCAATGGGGAGCCACAGAAGATTGTGGAGCATGAGCAGGAGACATGGAGGCATTCCTAAGGAGTTAGTTAGAGATCTGTTTAGTTAGAGATTTAGTTAGGGATCTGTTTTGGTGGGTCGAGGGCAGAAGGGAAAATTCCGAGTGATTCTGTTTTGGTCCCCTGTGCCAAGGAGAGGGTTAAACGGACCTCTAGCTATGTAACTAGGAGGATGACAAGGCCTTTCCAAGAAAGAGAGGCAGGGAGTGGGTGAGGAGTTGACCGGCATAGTTAGGACATTTCCAGTGGTGACATGTCCAGCCAGCAGCAGATGCAGGAGGAGCTGGAGCTCACCAGGGAGAATGTCCCACTTCCCTAGACCCTAAGGCCCCAGGCACCCTCCCCCTGCTCCATCCAAGATGCAGACTTCAGGCCCACATGGGCCATTCCATGGTCCCCTCACATCCAAGCAGGGTACACACTTCCGGTATGGCCTCCATCCCCACCTTTCCCCAACACCCACATCCTTTTCCAGGCCTTGCCACCCCCCCCACACACACACACAAATTGCCTGCACTCCTGCCACATTCCACTCCTGCTCCCTTTCCCTGTGCACCACACATGCCCTGAGCAAGCTCCTAAAATGGGAAGTCCAAGCACGTGCTTCCTGTCTCTAACCTGCCGGAGTTCCCCCCCACCCATGACCTAGTCCCCACCCATCGCCCTGGTTTTTCTCTGGCACTCTCCCACCAGGCCTAGAAACTGACAGCCTCCTGGCTGTTCCTGGAACTTGCCCCACTCCACCTGCCCCACCCGCACAGTTGGCACTGCTGGCTCCTCTCATCTGCCCTTCCCAGCTGCAAGGATCCGGTCTGAGAGGCCTTCCCTGTCCATCCTGTCTCCCGCAAGACCAACTTCCATTCCAGCTGCCCTCTGTTGTCCTCATCTGTCCTCATCTGTCTCTTCTTGCTTGTGGATTGATTTGTTTTCTGGTTGGGGGTCAGTTGGCCCCCTTCTTACCATGTTGGCAAGGACCCAGCTGCCGTGTTCAGCCCTTGTAGTACATGCTTGCTGAGTAAATCACAGGGACCAGAGTCCAGTTACTGCTGCTCCTTAGTGCATAGCCCCTGTCCCCAAAATCTGAACACCCAGAAAGGGAAAACAGGGGGCATTTATCCATCCCCCCCCAGATGGAGACAACCCATGTTCTAGCAGCTGCAAGGGGCCCTGAATTCCGGGAAGGAAGCAACAGTTGCTAACCACCTTCCACACCACCTCTGGGCTGAATGTGAGCTCCTTGCCACTTGTTAGCTTGTCACTTGGTGCCTCGGTTAGAGGTGAGAAACCTGATCTGGAGTCCAGGCTCGGAGGAGCTGGGCCTTGCAGGGAACCCAGCTCATCCCATAAACCTTAGTAGCAAGAAATTAAGTCAGAACAGGTGGTGCTGGGGCACAGAGGAGAAGGTGAGTTTGCTTTTCAGTTTTAACTTTTCCTTAAATTGATGCATTTCTACTGCAGTCGGACTGGTTTGTAACAGCCCATGCTTTCCAGGTGTGCAGCATTGTATTTGTACCATCACCGCATCATCACCACCACCAAAACCCTGCTTTCTGGCCAGCACCATATTCCTGGCCCCTTTCCCCACTTCATCCCTGCCCCAACCCCTCCCCCCCCCCCACCTGGTGACCCCCAGTCTGTTCTCTGAATGGAATCATCTGTGTTTTCTTTGCTCATTTATTGTCTTTATCTTCCACAGATGAGTGAAATCATACTTTTTTTTTTGGTCTTTCTCCTACTGACTGATTTCACTTAGTAGAATCCCCTCAGGTTTTATCCATGTTGTCAAAAAGGCAAGACTTCACCTTTTTTCATAGCTAAGTGGCATTCTGTTCTAGAGATAGCACTTCTTTCTTTAAACTAATCATCTGCTAATAGGCACTTACTATAGTTGTTTTCGGTTATTGGCTATAGTAACTAGTGCCGCAAGGAACATAGGGGCTCATCTGTATTTTCAAATTAGCGTTAGCATTGTCTTTAGATAAATACCCAGAAGTGAAATAACCGGGTAATGAGGTATTTCTGCTCTTCATACTACTTTCCATCACGGCTGCACCAACTAACAGGCCCACCCGTAGTACCCAAGGGCCCCCTCTCCACTCGAGCCAACTCTTGTGTTTTTAATAATAGTCTTTCTCACAGGTGTGAGGTGATAGCGCCTTGTGGTTTGGATTTGCATTTCTCCGATGTTAGGAGATGATAAACATCTCTTCACGTGCCTGTGGGCCAGCTGTAGGTCTCAGTAGGGAAACGTTTATTCAGGTTGCTTGTCATGTTGCTGAGTTGTGTCATGTTCTCCTAGATTCTGGATATCCCCCTCCTGAGAGACGTATGATTTACAAATATCTCCTCCCATCCAACAGAACCTTTCGTTTTGATGAGTTTCTTTTGCTGTGCAGCGGCTTTTCAGCTGGCTCTAAGCCCGTTCCTTTACGTCTGCGTTTTTTTGCCCTTGTGGTTTGAGTTGAGTTCACAGAAGCCAGTGTCCTGTCCATCTTTTCTTTCTTTCTTTTTTTTTTTTTTTTGAGGCTAGGTCTCGCTATGTTGCTTGGGGTAGTCTCGAACCTACGTACTCAAGCGATCCCTGGCCTCAGCCTCCCAGCCCTGGGATTACAGGCATGCGCCCCCACCCCAGCCCTGTCCTTGTTTTCTTCTATATTTTTTTATTTCAGGTCTAGCATTCAGGTCTTTATTTTGACTTAATTTTCTGTATGATTTGAAGGTAGTGGTCCAGTTTCATTCCTTGGCATGTAGCCACCCGTGTGTCCAGCACCACCGAGAGATTTTCCCTCTTCCTTTGTACGTTCTTGCCTCCTTTGTCAACATTCCTCAGAACCCCCCGGCCCCCTCACCCAAGCCCCACAAATGTTTACATCCTTTTACAACCACAGTGTAGTTCTCAGAAGCAAGAAATTAGTCTCAGATACAAGCTCCTCGCTAGACCTTATTCACATTTGCCCAACTGTCCTGGCCTAGAACCCATGCAAGGTGTCAGTGTTCTACCGTGCCGTACTGGCTGGACCGCTCCGTCCTGTCATCACAGTGGCCAGCGGGGTCTCCGCTGCTCCGCCAGCTCTTGTGGGGCTCCTGCACTTTGCCCCGGAGTCTCACATGACCTGCTCTGTGGCAAAGAAACCACAAAGGGGCCATGAGGCTGCCTTAGTCTGTGTTCCCAGAGCGGGCTGATAGCAAAGCCTCACTAAGAATCATCCGGTGAATGGGCTGGGCATGGTGGCGCGTGCCTGTAAGCGGCAGCCTAGGAAGCCGCAGCCGAGGCCAGGGATCACAGTTCAAGTCCCGCCTGGGGCCCGTAGCGAGACCTAGTTCCAAAAGAATAGCTGGGCATGGTGGCACGCGCCTGTCATCCCAGCTACCTGGGAGGCTGAGGCTGGGGATGGCTTGAGTCCGTGGAACCCCGGGCAACGTGAGCCTGCGGTTCAGGGCACCTGTAATCCCAGCTACCTGGGAGGCTGAGGCTGGGGATGGCTTGAGTCTGTGGTACCCCGGGCAACGTGAGCCTGCGGTTCAGGGCACCTGTCATCCCAGCTACCTGGGAGGCTGAGGCTGGGGATGGCTTGAGTCTGTGGTACCCCGGGCAACGTGAGCCTGCGGTTCAGGGCACCTGTCATCCCAGCACCCTGGGAGGCTGAGGCTGGGGATGGCTTGAGTCCGTGGTACCCCGGGCAACGAGAGCCTGCAGTTCCACAGGCAAACATAGCGAGACCTGGTCTCAGAAAAAAAAATAGAATCATCCAGTGAATGAAGGGACGAGGCGACTGAGACCGACTTAACACGAAGAGACAAAGAGGGCCCGTGCGAAGGGGACGTAAGGATGCGAAAGCAGCAGCCCCTCCGCGGTGTGGCTGGAACCCCCGTAGCTGCAGGTGCACCTGCTATGGAGCGGGCGTTGCAAGGCTGGAACCTCAGTTCATCACGGGTCGTTTCTGCCCAACGGTCGTGGAGATCGGCCTGGTGTGGATCAGAGTATTTGCACACAAGCGGCCTGAGGGACGTGCCCACCTCCCCCTGGAGCTGAAGACTCATCCTCTGCCCTCCCCCACGCCCCCATCTTGACTTCTTGTCTCCGGCTCGACCAGCCAGAATCCCCCCCTTTCCAGGTGGACTTGCTGTTTCACCCCAAGCCATCTGATGGCTCCCACCCCTGCCCCAGTCTCAGCTCCCCTTCTCTGAGCCACAGCGCCTTCCTGTGCCGCAGAACTGACTACACAGTTTCTAGGGCCAGGTGTAGAATGACTTTGCAGCATCTTGTTCAAAAAGCAGGACTGAAAGCGCCCTGAAAGGCGCTAAAATACTGTTTTTCCTCCGACCCTCTTGCCTCTGACTTCGATGTTTTATTTTTAAAAATTGATTGCACGTGTGTGTGTGTGTGTGTGTGTGTGTGTCGTTGTCTACCTCAGGGTTCTTCCACCACCTTGCCATGCATCACCTTGATCTCTTGTGTCCATCCCTCCTCGGATTTTATTCCCCTCCCCCTCTCTTGTTCTTTGCTTCAGTTCTGCTGGCAGTTAGTTTTAACTTTTTCTTGTCCTTTTGTTTGTTTTCTCTATCTCCCTCATATAAGTGAGACCATCCAGTAGATCTCTCTTTCTGGCTTATTTCTGCTAGCATGATTCCTTCTAGATCCATCCATGTTGCTGCAAATGACATAAGTTTGTCTTCTTTTTTTGAGACTAGGTCTCGCTATTTTTGCCCGTGGAACCGCAGGCTCTCGTTGCCCGGGGTACCACAGACTCAAGCCATCCCCAGCCTCAGCTTCCCAGGTAGCTGGGATGACAGGCGCGTGCCACCACGCCCAGCTGGGTTTTTTTGGAACTAGGTCTCACTACGGGCCCCAGGCGGGACTCGAACCGCGATCCCTAGCCCTGGCCGCTTCCTAGGCTGAAGCTGACAGGCACGAGCCACCGTGCCCGGCCTAGTTTGTCTTCTTTGATTGATGAATAATATTCCCTTGTATACATATCCCACAACTTTCTGGTCCGTTCATCTGTTTTGGGGCATTTGAGTCGCTTCCACATCCTGGCTGCTGTAAATAGTGCTGCAATAAGCATCTGGGTCCAGGTGTCCTTTCGAATGAATGTTTTTGTATCTTTTCCAACAAGTGGAATCACTGGCTCGAATGGACATTCCATTTTCAGTAGCTTAAGGGTCCTCCGCACAGCTTTCCATGGTGGCTGAGCCAGCTTGCATTCCCACCAGCAGCATAAGAGTGCTTTCCACATCCATCTTCTGATATTTTTAATTCACTACTTAATGTCATCCCAAGTAAAGAAAAAACTTTAAAGTTAGGGTGAACTTTGCAATTCATTGTCCTACGCCGCAATGCCGGAGATAAATGTCAGTACGAGAACATGGAACTCAGACGAGGAACGGCAACGACACGGATCATACACCTGGACCTGCACGTGCACGTGTATTCTGCTCTTACCAGAGCAGCGGCAAAGTTGCCTCAGGCAGACTCACCCATTTCTAGTTCACTTCTTGGCTCATGTGTGTTCAGGCCACCTTCAGCTCCCTGGCGAGCAAGGAAGGACAGGGAAGGCACGGGTCCTTTTTTCTTCTTTAGCATCATTTGTGGCATAAATGACCGGATCTCGGGGGGAAACATGTGAGTTAGGAGCTGGTGGGGGGTTTGGCCTTTCGTGTTCCTTCAACACCGTCGCCTTCTTCATGTGCTTAAAGCAAATCCTGGTCTAAGCTGAAAGGGCCTCTCGGGCCCTCCGCGCCCCCTTTCTCAGGCAGGTTTACCCACCTGGGGTTCGCCTGGAGTCTTGTTGAATTTCTGTGCACAGTTGGTTCCCAGAAAGCTGAGCTCTTGGGCACTGCAGACAGGGAGTGGGGAGTGGGGTGTGTCCCCTCCGCTCACCTGCACGCTCCATGGTCCCATCAGAGTTCACTTACAGGACACAAGTTCAAAGGCAAAACCCTTCAAAAAATTCAAGCCAGGTACGGTGGCTCGTGCTTGTAAGCTTCAGCCTATGAAGCGGCCAGGGCTAGGGATCGCGGTTCGAGTCCCGCCTGGGGCCCGTAGTGAGATCTGGTTCCAAAAAAATAGCTGGGCGTGATGGCGCACGCCTGTCATCCCAGCTACCTGGGAAGCTGAGGCTGGGGATTGCTTGAGTCTGGGGTACCCCGGGCAACGAGAGCCTGCGGTTCCACGGGCAAAAATAGCGAGAACTGGTCTCAAAAAAAAAAAAAAATTCAAGATGTTTTAGCGGAAATAAGTCCGAAAGAAAAAGAGAAATACTGGGTGGTCTCGCTTACATGAGGGATACAGGGAAAACAGGCCAGAAAATTTTTAAACTCCCCACAGAACTGAGGCACCGAGCAAGAGAGGGGGAGGAGGGCAAAGTCAGGGGAAGGATGGGCACGAGATTATGAATGTTCATGGGGCTGGGCACAGTGGCTCGTGTCTGTAAGCTTCAGCCTAGGAAGCGGCCGGGGCTAGGGATCGCGGTTCGAGTCCCGCCTGGGGCCCGTAGCGAGACCTAGTTCCAAAAAA
>PVHY01033075.1:0-11419 GCA_004024945.1 Uropsilus gracilis
TTTGTGCATTTAATGAGATTTGCTACATTATCAATCTTGAATAAGCCCAGAAAATATTTAATTGATCCTTTTCTTTTTGAGTGAATTTGGTAGTTTGTGACTGAGTATCTTGTCCTTTTCATCTATGTTGTGACTATATTTCAGTAAGTCAATCACATATTTACAGTCTCATTTTCCTTTAAATTTATCTAGACTATTAAATAAAATTTCCTCTTAATGTGATAACTTGTGGTTCTTTATTAATTAAAGCAATGGTCTAACTTATATATGTGTGTGTATCTATCTTCTCAATAAAATTTCTCATGAGGCATCTTAAATTTACTTTTATAGCTACATCAAATTATTAATTCTTATACAATTCTTTAACTTGCCACCATTTGAGTTATAAATACAAAGTAGATTAACTGAAACTTTCCATTTCACATACTAAAATTTTTAATATTGTGAATGATCATCTTAAAACTGGTTAAATATTTGAAGTGTTAATTAGCTCAGTCTTTTGGCAGTTTTGGAAAGATCAAAATTTTAGAAAGTTTTTGTTTTTTGTATTACTACTTACTCAAAAATAGTATCATTATAATTTCAAAAAATTACTCAGACAGTTTTGGTGCACTCATTGAATTGATGATTTTGGCTGATATTTTGAAGGAACTGTTTATTAATCTAGTCTATATTTAAAACTAATTTTATCTTTATTTTTAATGTTTGAAGATTAGGTTTATATCTTCAGATAACTTAAATAGATTACAAGAAGTAGAAACTACAATAGTCAATAAGACCAAAAATTATTTATGTTCGTGTTTATTATAATCGGTACAGCTATCTTGATATCATTAGAATGTTTGCTATACATTTAATGTACATTTGATATGTATATATTTTCTTTATGTATCTGGTAATCATCATGCATTTATTTATAAAACAATTATTAATTTATTTCATATTTAATAAAAGGTAATGCAAAATCTTGTCAGAGAAGGAATAGTTACTATCCATTTTTTTTAATATTTAAAAATGTATCACACATTTCCTAATCTCACAAACTTTTGAGATGTCTAATTACTTTTCAAGCTCTATGTTGAGTTTTAATTCTCAGGTTTGGATGATCTATTATCTACACATTTAGTGTTTGTGAGTTTTTTCTATTCTTACTGACGCAGTGTGGGGTAAATAAGATGCAATCAGCTGTGGAAACTCATGTGGAATATTGACTATTCTGTGGTCATGGACTGTAGTTCTTCTGATAGAGAGTCTCAGAGGTCAGTTACACATCATTTCAGAGCAGAGAAGCAAGGCCAGCAGAGCAAGCACATCTTGGGTGTGTTTCTGTTCAAACTAATCCTCCATTTGGTGACATCCCCAAGTAAATCGCCAGGTATGATCAGCTAGTGTGGTTGTGCGACCCTAGCGTCTCTGTCAAGGTGCTGGTCAGTGAGGGGATCAAGTTGAATGTGCTCCAGGGAGGCTATGTGGAAAACTGGAACACATTTGAATTATTGCATAAAAAAACTGACCTTTATCACAATTTTAATGTATTGAATCTTGATGTTATATGTGGAGTGGATCATAAGGAGAGTGGATCAAAATATTGCAATATTTTTTATAATATTTTTTAACTTAGAACTTCAGGGGAATATCTAAACTTTTGAAACTGCATTTATATTTTTCTCTCCTCTTTTATAGCTTCCTGATTAGCAATGAAAGATACAGCTTGCATACAACCATTTTAATGTGTAAGGAGGTTTGAATATATTGATAGTAATTCTTGTTTTATCAAAGCAAATTAATTCTGTATTAGCAACGTTTTCTTATAATACAGATACTAATATAAAATATCTAAACAAAGATTAATAGATATAGAAAATATTTGACTTCCTAGCTAGTTTTACCTTGCAATATTTGATTGTGGTAAAGAGAATACTTTTTGAAAAATAAATTGATACTGCTCACCTATCGTATTGTTATTTGATGATTGCTTAAATCAAGTTTCCATAAATTAATGAGTAATTAAGAGTGCAATATTAATATGCCTTTACAAACCAAAATGAGAAAGAACATTTTTTGGTCTTTCTATAAAGATGTCAAAAACTTTATTTTGGGAAAATATGGACTTCTCTTTTGTCATGAATAGATTGCGTTTCAAGAGCAATAAGGTGATAATGTATATTTTTGTTGAGGTTGGTTTAAAAATGAAAAACAAGGGATATTTTGGATAAATACATACAAGTAAACTACATAGTTAACATATATTTATGATAAATTTCTATATATCATTTATTAATGTGCCAGCAATTTTATGATATGCAATGAAACTATTATTTACTGGTTGCCTGACTTATTGGGTGAGGAGAACACCCTTTTTAATTTTAATCAATGAGATTCTTCCACTCTCAAGCAAGCAGTTACCCTGAGATCAAACTTTCCTGATAAGGGTAAGCACAGTGGTTATTCTCAAGTAGGAAAAGACAGACTAAAATAGTCCAGTAGTTCATACCCTCTCAAGTGTCGCAAGCCAAAAGAAACCCTGCCTCTGCTCCTCGGGGAGCTGTGTGAGTTTTACCTCAGTCTTAGTGTGGTTCAGTCTGAAGGTTATGTCCTTGTCTTTGGTCATCAGTGACAGATGGAGTGAGTTCTGAAACAACATGAGGTTCCGCTCTGCCATTATCTCTGTCTCTCTCTGTCTCTCTCTCTGTCTCTGTCTTTCTCTCTCTCTCATTCTCCTCTCTGGGTTATCAGGGGAGCTCAGAACTCTGTGATGAACTCCTCTTCTCTACCTTCATCCAACTTCTCGACCTTTGAAAGCTGGAAGCTTGGGACCCCAAGAGGTTCAAGAGCTTCCTGGTCCTTCTTTTCTAAGCAAACCCATCTTCTCTTCACCAGATGCCTGATGCCAGATCAGTTCTCTTCTTAGCTAATCTCCAGATCCTGCTCCAAATTCTCCTCCCCTCAATTCCTGCACCTTTCTCCTTCATCCCCTTTTCCTTTCTCCCCTCCCATCAGGAATCATGAAGATGGGATTATCAGTCAAACTCTGCCTTGTTTCAGTTATGTTCCCCTCCTTGGACCTTAGAACACTAGCACAGGAAGTTAAATTAGCATAACACTGTTGACCAAGCCCTCCTTAAAATTTTCCATCTCAAGGTAAGAACAGAGACTACCTTCTATCTGACTTCAAGTCATTCTTAATCTCTATATCATTCAGATGCAGGTAATGGTCATGCTTAAGTTTTACCAAAAAATAACACTGCCCATATTGGGGTTCCACCTTCATGACTAGGTGCATATTATTTTCCTCATGTTGCATTTCTCATCTTTAAGGTGAAAATATAGCCATCACTGTGTAACATAGTTGTTAGGTTCACAGGTTAGATTTTACTTAGTCTTAACTTGGAACTACCTTTTAGCAATTCCAGTGTGTTGCATTGACTCACATTCTCAGAAAATATTTATGGTTCAGTGACAGACCATAGGTTCAAGGGTGGATAGGCAGTACATGACAGGTAGATGAGTTTGTCAAATTGTAGTATGTGTCTCCTTCCTAAGTGGAATTACTCCACGGCCTTTGGATTTAACTCAAGCAGCAAGTGATAAAATATCATTTTCAAGGAAGATAGAGGTATAAATTATTTTGTTTGTATGTCTATATCCTTTTACAAAAATTGATAATGTATATAATTACTTAAAGAACAGTGAACTTTTAACACAATGTCTTCATAAACTGTAACAAACCATTATTTCATTGTGTAGAATTTCTGCCTTTGTTTTTGGAATTTTTTTCCTTCTAATTGTCTTAGATAATAGAATACTTTAACTCCCTCTTTTCCTACATTCCTTCAGATCTATCTATTATTTAATGAATGTTTCCATTTTTCAATATTATCTACATCTATGAAAGCAAAGTTCTTGCTGTGTTTCTTCACTTACAATCCTCAAAATGAGTGAAGATAGGATGATACAAAGAGGGTTGAAATTACTTACTTCAAACAAGCAAAAGGAAGAAAGAGATGCAGTTCACAAGAATAGAGGTAAGGGTGTTTTTATTACTAATTTCTGAAAATTTTATAATGTTAAGTAAGAAAAAATCTTACTATGAATGTATACATATTTCATATTGTATGCTATATTCTTTATAAACTGATGCATATATTTAAAAATTATAGTGAATGAAATTGCAGATCATAAGAAATTGTTATGCTAATTTTAAATTTAGAATAGACACTTATCTTATTCTAAGTTTAAGGGCTTTGTTCTGCTCTGTGCTCACTAAATATTTGCTTTTGACTTTATTCAGTGTATCCAAGACATATCATTGGAATTTTGGGAATTATATATATTTTACTGCTGCTGAGAATCACAGTCTTTGGGTATATGTGTGAGTATCAGATATACATTTCTTATGACAGAACTGAGCTGGGATAAAAAATTGGATGGTATAATTGCTGATCCCTTGCTGGATTTTGTAATCGATAAAGGTCTATACTATAAAAGTATAAGTGGGGAGATGATGCTGATGCTGTAACTTGTAAATTATTGTAAATTATGATTATATTACAAAAATTGCATAACTAGAATAACACATTTTGCTAATTTTTATGATGTCTGCATAAATGTTCACATTATTTTTACATAAATTTTTAAAGTGACCAGAGATGGGAGAGTTTTTACTTGAATATCACAAATCATTTCATACATGCTGAATTGTGCTTAAATCACAAGGGGCATTAAGCTTGGCCCCATTTTTATATGTCTAAATGCTATTATTCATTTTGATACATTTCCTATAACCTAAAAAGTAGTTGTGACTTGAAGAATATTTTTTTTTCAGCTCTTGGTTTCAATATCCGGCTTGTTTGTTTTTTGTTTAATATATATATATATATATATATATATATATATATATATATATATATATATATATAGTTCACTGTTTCAACAAATGTATTTGTGTATTTTTCATGGGTCAGAAAAAAATAAAGAAAAAAGTACTTCTTAATGATTTTGATATAAAGGGAAATTTTATTTTAATGAAGCAGATTTTAAAATAACATTACTTGAGCTGTCATAGTGGCATGAAGATGTCAGAGGAATGGCTTCTAATATACTGAATCAATAAGCATTCTGTGGGAGGTCATAACTAGTACGTGTAAGGGTAGTAGAGATTATTCAGGAGGTTCGGGGTGGAGAAAACTCATCCAGGTAGAAAACATAGAAAAAGTACTGATTTATGTGTTAGGACATTGGTGGTTTCTGGCTAAATAGAAACGATGAGTAGAAGCTGGTTGGCTCAGTGTGCAAACTTACAAAAATATTTCATTCCATAATAGATAATTTTAAATTCCTTCTCCTTACCTCCCAGCTTTTTTCCCCATCCTTCACCAACTCCACCCCCCCTCCCTTAACAGTAGACTACTGGAAGATTTGCTTGAATGGATATATAGCGGACTTTGGAAAACTTAATATGAGTAGATTGGAAAATAGCTTTGGAATAAAATAGGAGTGATTAGTGATGATTAATGATCAATGGCATCTTGAAGGAAATAATGAAGAGTAGGGACATATATGAGAAATATTAAGATGCAAAATTATGGGATATTTGATTGTATCAGAAATGAGAAAATAGTATCAGTGATAACACTTAATCTCAAACTTACACAGCAAAGTGAATATATTATATTTACTTTATAAAAAACACAAGAAAATGATTAGATTGTTACTTTGAATCTATTTCTATATTATTCTTTATAATATTTGTGTATGCGTATGTTAATTGTAATGAAGATTGAGGTTTTATGATATCAGGAGAAATTATCAGAAATAATGAGATTGTCTGGTTGCAGATTGAGGTTTTCTAAGTAGATATAAAAACATGTCCATTTTTTGATTAAATGTCTGGCAACAAAGAGAGATGCCTAAATTAGAGCATGCATGGTGGATTCATCAAGTAATAAAATGCACATGTGGAAATATATAGAAGGAAATAAAGTCAGACCACAAGTTTTAAGAGACTCAATTGATGTTTATATACAATTCAGAAATATAGAAAAATGAGAAAAAATAGACTGGTTTCTTTAGAGAGTGTGTGCATTAAAAATAGTAAAGATTGAGGTGTTTGTAGCATATTTGTGGGATTATACAACAGAATAAGGCAGCTGTGTTCTGCAGAGTGAACTTTGGAAGCAGAGACAAAACATGAGTATCTCTAGATTGTGACTAAATGTCTGGGAATTAAATATGTTTAGATTAGAGTGTTTAACTTATTATCTTACTTTTGTAAGAGGGGTTGAAGTTTTGCAGACCTCTTTTACAGTTATTAATGTGATCGGCCCAAAAGAAAGTGATATTTCCTTACCAGAAGTTAATCATGCAAATCCACCAACATATACAGGTATGTACTGAAGACTCAAACTCACAACTTGCAGATTGATTTTCATGATAATTATCTCTTTCACATTTCAAAGTATAATTTTGTTTTTTATTTTATTTTTTAAATGTATTTCTTTATTTTGCACATTGTTCATAATGTTTCTATAATAATTGGCTTCTTCCTTCAGAAGTGGTCCTCCTAGTTCTCCTGGCACCATATTATCTATGAACCATGATAGTATTTTCTTGCTTCTCCCTTCTCTGTCTAAATGTAAATTTAAAATTTGGTATTAAACCTTTAGTTTCCTCATAGTTTTTGGTCCTTGAAACCAGTCAGTTTGAATAGTTAGCCAAATACTGTTTTTTCCCAAAATAAGAAGCCTCTATTATAAGTTCAAAACCATAGATTATTTGAGTGGGTTATGCTTGTGAATTAATATTTCCAAGAATAGATCCCTTGGAATTTATCATTCCCTTTTATGCATTTTGATAGATTTTTCACTTGTGGGAGAAATATTCCATGTCACTGCAGTGCATTTGTACTTGAGAATTCAGGAGTTCCCAGAGCTATCTTAGCAATGATTTTGGGTCTGTCAGAGACAGTGTCTAGTGCCACAGCATTCTCATCTACAGAATTTGGTAGAAGTAGTACTCTCAAACTATAAATTTGAACACAAAGAGATCAAACAGTCTCTAGTACCTCATTAAAAATTGAGTAATGAAAAGTAGAAGTTCAGATCTCTACGTGGTCTTGAGGTTGAGGGTGAAAGTGGCTTTTGTTTTCAAGAAAAAGGCTGTGACATACGGCATGGACAGTGGTCCTGCTGTGGAATAAGATGCTACTATTTTTCAACTGAAGAGAAAACTTGGGATGAGAGTAAGAAGTCCTGCCAGCATCTTGGGTATAATTTGGTTAAGATTGATGATGAGGAGGAACAGGTATGTTTGCTTTCTTCAACCTCAGTAAGCACTTTACGAGAAGTGTGTCTAATCAAAAATGCCCTGCTACGTAATTTAAGTACAGTAGAGAAAACAGTATTTTCTGTATGATACAGAAAAATTCAATACACTAGAAATATAGTGAATTTAGCATGTGTGGAGATTACATTTAAGGACAAAAATAAATAATTCACTTTATTTTGAATCTATAATTGAAATGAATAAAGTATATCTGTTAAAAAATTATTCCTCATATTTAACAATATTTTTGTAATAAGGTAGTTTCACATTTTTTTCCTTGTATTACTGCAGCATATAATATGATCAAAATACTATGATACCAAGTTTTAGATAAGGAAAATGCTGAGAAACTTAATATT
Source organism: Uropsilus gracilis (assembly GCA_004024945.1). Classification (NCBI taxonomy): domain Eukaryota; kingdom Metazoa; phylum Chordata; class Mammalia; order Eulipotyphla; family Talpidae; genus Uropsilus; species Uropsilus gracilis. The sequence goes on from PVHY01033075.1 coordinate 7,683, forward strand.
TTTAGCTTGCATATTAAAATAATAGCATAACTGGCTTTGCAACTTGTAGAAATAATTTCATCATGTTCATTACTAAATGATAGTGCACAGAGTGGATATATTTTATACATTCTCTAATAATACATAATACTTTTGTATTATTTCTGGTTATTGATGCTTTGAATCATTCATTAAACATTCCTAGAAAGTTTCTTGAAGATTTTCCATGTTTCCTATCTTGTCTTCATTTTAAAGCATTCCAGAAAATATATATACCAATACCTCCATTACTATAATATTACTATATCTTCTTATTTTTAATTAGTTATTTATTATAAATGTTATTATTGACATTAGAATAGATTAATGTATATGCCTCAGAAATTAGATTCAGATCTTCAGATGGACCCCAACCATACTCACCACCAAGGTCCTCCTATTCCATTGGGCCTCCTCACATCATGCTCTTCATCTCCACTGCCTTATCTTATTGCCTTATCTTATCCACAAGTCTATCTTATTGTATATGGAAATTTTAAGTTCATTGAATCCCATTATTGACATATTTTATCTTCTCACAAAGAGTTGATGATTCCTTTACTTGAATTTTCCACATCCTTTTTCCTCTGCACACGTAAAGAAATGAAAGCCTACTTATTCTATCATGGCAATGTTTAAAGATAAGTGTGTGCACTATTTTATGAGTTTCTTCTGTAGATAAAATGTGACTGATAATATGTTTAACAGTAATACGAATATATTCGCAGACATTCATTCAATCAAAAGTGAAATTCAGTTCTTGGGTTGGATTACACAGAAATGGAAGCAGTCCTCTCTGGACATGGCAGGATGGTTTGAGTCCTTCTGAGGAATTGTAAGTCACCCCTCCAGCCCATTTTTGGACACCATTTTCTGATTCCAAGATTATTGGCCAAGAGCAGATAGAATTTTGGGTATGTCAAGATAATCTTTAATTCAGTGAGACCTCAATATTATAACAGGCAACCAAATGCAGATATAAGAGCTCAAATAAAGAGACACAAACAGGAATATTTTTTTCACTTCTTTATTATGATATTCCCTGAGAACACTATGGATATTTTTTCTTTTGCACCGTTGTCTAATGTATTAACTGACACAGTTGTTTTGACAGTTGTGGTTGAAGAAATAAGTAAAGTATATTAACAAGAAAGAAAAGTTGCTTCTAAAACCCAGGTCTTTCTATAATTGAAATTTATACCTGTTTCTTTGATACAATTTAAGAGCTGAAAAAAGTGATACATTCCAACTAAAGTTTCAGTGACTTTTAATACCTATTGTGGTAATTAATCAATTTATTTGATGAGGTAGGACTGATGATAAATATGTTAACAAACTACATAGAGTCTTAGAAGGTGGTGAAAGCTGTGGAGGGATGTGCAGTCCCTACTTCTTGCTATGTCACTGAATACATTTTTGAGTGAAGAGATAAGAGAGTTTTTACTCTTTCAAATTATGTGACTGAGGTAGTCTCTGTGAGGCAGTGGTGTTTGTACAGCAACTGGAATGAGGAATCCGTGTAGCTACTAGATGAACAGAATTCCAGCAGGAAAAGCAGTAGTAGGAGTCTAAGGGGCCCTGTGTGTAGCTGCTACAGGAAACAGCAAGAGGACCTATGATGTTGGAGCAAGTGAATCATGTGGGGAGAAGTAGATCAGAGAGGTAACAGGGCGAGAACACATTGGACAGCAGAAGTTATTTACGACAACTTTTATTTTTCACAGCAGAAGATTTGATCTCAAAAGTGACAAAATCAGGCATTTGAGACTCACCAACAATGTTGAGAGTTAATTTTGTGGGTGTATATAGGTATATAGAAATTGAAAATTAAAATTAAGTAACTTTCTACTTTGTATAATCCAAAATTTAAATCTCTTTACTCTGCACACACTCCTCAATTTTGCAAACATTTAATATTTTGTTTGATTAGGGACTATTAGGTTTGGAGAAATCTTTCAAATATACATTTTTAATATATGAGTGCTTCTCAACAATGACTTTTTTAACTCTCCCTTATCTCTATTTGTCTACTGCAATATATATATATATTATTTTTTGATAAAATGTTAATTTATTGGTTCACAGTTGTATATATGTATATATAATGATATTTTTATGATCATTGAGATAATTGTCTACATAAAGTTAAACTTGAAACTAAAATGCTATTTTACTAATGAATTTCTAAAGAATATATATTCTCTGATGCAGAAGAATTCAAATGACTACATTTCCATCAGATGCAATGTGTGGATGCCTGAAGAGAAAACATATTATTAATGATGCTTGTACTAAAGAATTCTCATACATTTGTAAAATATAACCTGATTTGTAATTAAATATTTTATTATTATCAAAAATTTTCATTTTTAATGTAACTGTATATAGAAAAAAACAGGGTACACACTCATATCATTTACCTATGTATGATTGCTGAAGAACATGATCTCGCAGATATCCCTGAATATGATAAAACAAGAAGTCTTTTATACAGCAAGTTATAAATAACATAGTTGATTTTAGTTTTTAAAATATAAAAATAGTAGATCAGAGAATACAAAACCAATTTTCTTTTATTGGGTGAAAATAGTTTCTAATTATGTGATTATTTTATTAATTTAAGTTCATAAACACATTATTCATGCAACATTCCAAAAAAGTTTAACATTTGTTCTTAGATAGCACTGTTTTCCATAGCATGCCAATGTACCTAATTTGACTTAATTTGCTGAGTATTTTTCTTTCCACAATAACAGTCTTATCGGATGTCTTACGAACCTTCCAAGATCTCACATAGAATTTTATTTAATCAAGAACTTATTATTTAAGTCATATATTTAACATACATATATTTTTAAAAATACTTAATTTTCCAGTGTCCAGGTAATATTTAAAAGCAAATTTATTTCCTTAGCAAGGCACTATAACGTTGTCTAGATTTTCTAGATTTTCTGGGGGTAGAACACACTAGATCTTATGATTACAAAGAGTCTTAATTAGTTAGCAAACTTCAGTTTGAAAATAGTATATGGTAATTAATCACAAACTCATAAAAACTCATTTGGTTTTGAATACACAGCTTTTTTTTTCCCCTCCCAGGATTCCTCTCCAACACCTTCTACACATGCTTTTACTTTTCATCTTCCATATTGAAATCAGGTAACAAAACCAGTAAAGCATGGTACTTAACTAAACTGACAAATGGGAGCACCTGGCCTATTAGATTCAGTCACTCATCAGGTTCATCCCAGGTCATGCGAACAGTAGAGAGACCATTATAACTTAAAAGGAGACAAAAAAAAATATATTTATTCACTGAAAAGACAAAACAGGCAAAAGTCACTGAAGGTAGAAGAAATCCCTTTGGTAATCTTACTGCACAGTTCAGTTTTTTTAGTCCCCAAAACGTGTGCCCTTCAGCCATGGTGTGTCCACAAAATGGTGGCAGTTTCACCTTTAAGAAAATGAAGAAAGCAAGAATGTCATCAATTCTCCTCCAATAGTGAGAGATTCAAATCAACTATGGGGAGCTGACCTGGCCTGTCCAGGGGACCTATGTGATACATCACCCATGCGGTGGAAACACCCATGGGTGACAGTGTCCATGGGCGTAGCTCTCAGTCCCCACAGAAGGGGTGTTTCTGAAAACTAACTTTCATAAAGGATAAAGTCCTCAGACTCCAGGCAAAGAGGTTTTTCGAGGCCATTCTCTAACTCAG
>PVHY01033076.1:0-11398 GCA_004024945.1 Uropsilus gracilis
TACCCAAAGGAGACCTCAATGTGGGTACAAAAGGACACCTGTGCCCGGATGTTTATTGCAGCACTATTTATAATTGCAAGGACATGGAAACAACCCAAATGCCCCAGAACAGATGACTGGATGAAAAAGATGTGGTACATATACACAATGGAGTATTACTCATCAATTAAAAATGACAAATTTGATGAATTTATGGAAATCTGGATGTACCTAGAAGAAATCATTCTAGCAGAAACAAGCCAGATAGAAAGGGACAGAAACCAAATGGTTTCACTAATATATGGTCAACCAAATGAAACTGCACAAGGGGAGAATGGGGACCAGCTGGAGCGGGTGGGAAGGGGAGGCGGTGGGTGACTCCCAGGGACTGAAATGATGTGAAATATATAAATAAAAAAATTATTAAAAAAATGTTACAGAATTATAGATCTTAATTCCATCTCCAATATTTAAAACAGGTGTTGTTGGTACATGTACATCTCTTCATCTTTCCATTTTGTTCTGAGCAGGCAATAACAGGGGAAATATATAAATAGACTCAAACTTAAAGGCTCAGAGATCTATTCATGTTTCTGAAGTTTGTTAGAAACTATTTCTTTCCAGCACAGCATATGCATAAGTTTATATACTTGGAGAGGGGAAGCATATCCTTAGGCAAAAGTATAAGGACTTGCAACTTGTTCTTTTCTGAGAAAGCACCCTGCAAGTCGTGCCCATTTCTGTGCTACATTCTGTGGATATTTTGGGGACAAGTGTCAGGACATGTTTCATGAGCACAGGTGTATTCTATTTGTGTCAGCATCTGCAAAATAAAGAAGGCTTGTGAAAGAAAAAAAAGAGATTTTTCTACCAACTTCATTGAGGGAGGCTTCATTCAGGAAGACTTTTCTTGGTGTTTCCCTAAGCCCAGGCCACTAATGCTCACAAATGGAATATACTGAAAACAAGTAATTCCAAATGCAAACAACCCTATGTAAATCTTTGCTAAATTTGGAAAGAAGTTATAAAAGAAGCTCGTTAACATTACTTGTTCAACGCAGAGGGAAACTGCCTGTCAGCTCACACAACTGGGTTCAAGGTTAGGGGAATTTATGGTAAGATTTTTTATAAATGTAAGAAGTTAGGAAATAGCTCAAGGTAGTGATGGAGGAGGATCTTTGCTTTGTTTCTAAGAGGTACATCTAAAAATGATCCAGAGGGACACTATAACTAAAGAGGTTCCAAGACTGGGGTGAAACAGAAGCACATCTTGGGTATCAGCGATGAGCACAAACTTCACAGAAGCAACATGGAGAAGATTCCTGCTACACTGAACAGGATGTGGGTGGAGAGAGACACATGGGGCCTCCAGTATAGACCAGAGTACTAAGTAGAAGGGATGCCTGCTTCCCCAGAAGCCTGGAAAAGAAAAGAATGGGGATGACACAGAGGTGTGCACTCTAGATGCAGTCCTGCCTCCTGCTAAAGAACAAAATATCCTATAGACTCTACTACCCATTCCCACCCCTCGGTACCAGTACTGACCTTGTGAAGTACATTGACAGTGCACAAATGCAATTCTGAAGATCTTTATGTTACTGATGTACATTGTGGATTGCCAGTTCACCAGATCTCTCTATCATTTTTAAAAGTTGTCTATTGACTATTTCATACTATAGCACTAATAGTCAGAAAACCACAAGTTGCCAAATACTGCCAGAATAGAAAGCAGGAAAATATTTTGACTGCTTTTTCCTGGTGGGAAATTAGGCTCGAATGCTGGTCAAACAGGCCCATGTCTGAGAGTTCTTGGAGTGAGAGAAACATGGATTGATTATCTAGACAGAAAAAAATATAGAGACAGGAGGTGGCTCACATCCAAGAAATGGGGTCAGAGAAAGTCAGAAAAGTCAAATATGTCACCAGGTTCAAAGAGTAAAGACATGAAACTAGAGGACTAAGTCAATAAAAACAAAATGGGAAGTAAAGAACAAAGGTGGAAATTGAATAAATAGGTATAAATTTTAGCCATAAACAAGGAAACAGGGACAAAGTTTTCATATATTGGGCCATAGTGTGAATGGTGCAACCTGGATTAAAGGAACAAAGCTAAGTAAAGTATTTCCTTATATTCTACCAGACCAGAAGCTGTGTTTTATTAACACCAGAAGTTGTTTTCTAGTCACTTTAAGTCAAGGTATATATAAAACGCTATGTATAGCAGCGTTTGTTAACCAAACGTCATAGCCATGATAAAATATTATCTAGAATATTCCTAGACAATTTTAGCTCATTATTAGCAAGGAATCACATCTCCTTAAGTTCCCAAACATGCAGGTCTGAGCACTACAGTTTTAAACAGAAACAGTTAAAGTTATAGCAACACAGGCATTGTTTGAACCTGAACTTTATGCAGTTTCAGTCAGGGAGAACATAAACTCTCTGTTTTGGTTGAGAAAGACCATGGATGACAAGAGAAGGGAACCAAAACCTAGAAGAGACATCATATAAGAGGGCAGGGGTTAATTGCAGAACAATTCTCTAGTTAGATGAGTTTATGCTTAATCACCTAGTAAAGAGTATGGAGACTGTTCCAAAGAGTGAGCACAGTAATTGTCAAGTAATCCTTCCCTTTTATAAGATCCAACAAATAAATGATCTTTCCAGATGGCTTCTAGTGAATGTTAAGCTCTCTCAACTGTGATCAGCATTCAAGTCTCCAAAATATAGAAGGCGAGCAAACCATTTTCATGAGAGAAAAAGATGAACAAAGTTTTCTCCTCTCTACACATCATTCCAATTCCATAGACTTTGGTGAGAGACTTTTCTTACTTGCTGGCTGCCTAGCTCCCGGATGGAGTTATACAGGGTAATAAAATAAAAGATTCTCATCTTTGGTCATGCCACTGTGTGATAATGGGGGTTTAATTTGACTTCTATGAACCTCTGTTCCTGTCTAGCATCACACTTCTACTTAATATGTTCTTGTCATACAGGCCTTCTTCTGTGACTTCCATCCACCATATCATTTCCTCTTTGTGGCTTTTGTGTCTGCTGCTGCTTCTAATATGACATACGCACAAACCTATTCACATGCCTGGTCCCGTCTTCTCTTTCAGGTGTTTTCTTTTCAAAGAGACCTCCTCTGACCACTTATTTTAGACTATTTCCTCCTATCAGTTCTGTCAGAGAAATAGTTTGCACTTTCTGTATAAAACATACTGCAGTTGACAGTAGTGTCTTTTGCTGGTTGACTCATTTGTAGCTTATCTTTCCAACAACCCTATTAGTATTTATGAAGACCAGGACTTTATAATGTTTCTTATCCCACAGTTAATGTCTCATTTAGTTGCTGGCACACCTGTGTGCTCAATACATATTTACTGAATAAATGAGAATAATACTTCCCAGACTTGTTTTGAGAGCAAAATGAATGAAACATATGTAAAGCAGCTAGTTCAAATCTTGGCCCATAGTACATCACAATAAATGTTGATACCCCCCTCCCCAATGCAACACTCACAGAAATAAAACTGAGATAACATTGAATTTGTAGTAACACAATCTGAACATAATAGCCAAAAGATTACCATTGATATTTAGAAGCCTTCTGAAATAAGAGGAATATTATGTGAAAATTTGTGATGATACCTCAAAACACTCCAATAGCCAAAGTTTGTATTATATCCTTTTCCATTTACCCTTTACATTTTAAAGCAGATTAGCAACAGAAATCTAGGAGCATAAACTATACTGTGCTTAAAAAAATGTTAACCATACAGTTTGACAAGTCATGAATTAGAACCAGACTTCAGAATCTCTAGACTAAGCTAATTATTGTTTTTTTTCCCCAATGAAAAAACATAATCCACTTTGCAAAGATTGAGATAGATTTCACTGGGGCCAAAACATAGCAATTCCACTTCCCTTGCACCTTTTTAGAAAGCTTGTAGAAAAAGAACCTCCATTGCTCTAACTCCCCACCAACAAAAGTTCTGTCTTTGAAGGAAAGAAATCCTTATTAAAATTATCAAATGATAATCAAATTTATCTTATACTAGCAGTACAAGAATTGTAGGATTAGTCCTTAAATAGTATTTGTTTCCTAGGTCATTATCCACAAATAAGGGAAGTATTTAACTTTAAAATAAATCAGTGAAAATATAAAAACAATATTTGTTACTCATGTGGTCTTGCCATCCTCAGAGAATATAGACTCTAGAATGAGAAAGTGTTGTTTTTTTTTTTTCCAAAGTGAAAAAGGCCCAAAGGGGTTGTTGTGCAGTCTCTCAATTTACAATTAAGGGAACCAAGATTCTTAAGAATTTAGGTGAATTTCTAGGTAAAAATGAACAATATTCATCAGTCAAGGCACCAAATCTATTAGTCTTCTACTCCCATGATTTCTTTTCTTCTCCTTGGCCTAGTTTTCCATTAAAATAACTATTTCCAACCTCCTCACCATTCAGCTTTTGCTCTGGGACCAGATTCTTTACCAGATGGCCCAGAGATTGGAGACTAAAATAAATTCAAATCATTCTTGAAAAATTTGCATTGTTTATTTCCATTATTGCTAATAATATGTGTTTGTTTTTTGTTTTTTCCTTCACTAACATGCTGTGAGGCATGTTATATTCACTCCAAAATAAATTCTCAATCAAGACTATTCTCCTCTCAGTGTCCAGGAATAAGCAGTTTCAGCCTCACAGAGGAAATAAGCCCCTGCCCCCCCTCACCCCAGAGTTTTCTTTGCCAAGGCATTAAAGTTTGATAGAAAAGATGAGCTGGTGGGGGTTGAGGTTGTTGACCAATCACTCCACTCAGAACACATGGCTTTCACCATATATATTCTTCTACATAGTCAGGAATCAAAGAGCAAACCATGAAGAATTCTGGAGTGGGAGGGTAGATAATCGTGGCAGAGTTTATTAAAATTAGTTGGCAAGTATTCTTTGGGGTCCTCTGAACTTTCCATTTATGTATAAAGCAAAAGAGGATATATTGGTGATATACTGTTCAAAGATATAATGCCCAGTGACACCACGGGACATTTTGTAGCCTGATTTTCAGAATTAGGAAAGTAAGACTCTGAGATTGAGACATGAGAAAGAGTCAGCTAATCACTATATACGTAGCACCGAACATGTCAGGCCCTGTGCCAGAGACTAAAGTCCAAAGGAAATCAGAAGGGACAGACTTTTATTCCTGTCCAGGGGTTATCTAAGATGCTTTTGATAATTACAGGGCCTTAGAGTCCTTCCCATTAGATACAGGTCCTATCCTTCAATTAATAACTTTTCTTAATTATTTGCTATCCCTGCAGACATATATAGAGTCCTTAATATCAAACAATATGCAGTATATAGATGGAGCACCAACATATACAGACAGAGATAAAAAGGCAAGTTAGTAAAGGAAGTTATTGATGACTTCTGAGGTTCTAAAATATCCTATATCTTTATCGAGGTAAGGAGTTTTCTGAGTTACATATGCCAAAATTCATCAAACTTTATACTTACCTATTTAAAGGTAAAAAATGCAAGGAATTTTTTGATGTGTGTATATATATGTGTGTGTGTGGTGTGTGTATATATATATATATATATACACTCATCAAATTTCAATAATCATTTGAATATTTTTTCACATATATATAATATTATATATAAATATATAATATTATATATATTAATATATATAATATTATATATAATATATATATATAATTCCAAAATAACTAAGGTAGAAAACTGGAAAAAAGAAAAATAAAGACAGGAAATGAAAATAAGAAGCTAGAGTCAATGTTATTACCCCCTAAATACGTGTCATTAAGTTTTACTTGTTACTTGTGGTGGGCTACAATTCTGGCTCTGAGCCTACAAAAAGAAGGAGATATGACTCAATGACCACAAGATAAAAACAAAACAGCAGCTCAGGAGAAACCCAGCTATTCTTAGTTTTGAGGACTGAGACATTTTTCCCATGGGTTTGCAGGGAAGGACACTGTGAAATGTACCAGACCAGATCCCCAACAACTTCCACACAATAAATCCAGTAGTGCTTTGTGTTGGGTGGTTTCTTATAAAGTCTGATCTGTGGTCCAATGGCACAATGGAAGTGCTCAGTTCAGTAAAAGCAAATTACCAAGAGGCCAAAATGATATAGTCCAGGCTAGGAAATGCCATAAAAGTATAATATTATTGAAAGAAGTTTCAAAGTCAGGCAGGGAGCAGTGATGTGGTCTGAAGAAATTGGGAAAGGTTTCACAGAGAGTGTATTTAGCTGTGCCCTCGAACAAAGATCAAATAGCAGACAGGAATGAAGAGACCATTCCCAGTAGTAAATGTCTAATGAAATCAAGGAATAAAAACAAAAAGGTGACAGGAAATTCAAAGAAATAAGAAGACTGGGATGGTTTGTAATGATACAATTGTCAGGAAGACTAAAGAGGTTAATTCCTTATCTTAGACACAAACTGTGGTAGAACACTCAAACATGTCAGGTTTCTGGAAAGAGAAATGCTATGTATGATAAAAATTATTATTTGGAATGATTAATCTAGCTCTCTTTAGTTGGATACATATGAGAAGCAAGTAAGAAAATAAGTTAGAAGATGCTTCCTCAAGACCACTGGACATACCTCTATACTGAAACACAGATGTGTCCTTATTTTACCTATAGACAAGATTAAAGGACTGACTGAATTTAATTGTCCCCAAGGCAACAATGAAGCCACACCCATAACCACCAGTTCGTTCTCAGCTGGGCCTGGTTTTAAATTTAGGTTGTGGTTTTAAACAATAACAAAAAGCAGCTAAGGAAACTAGGGAGGTAATTTTGGATCTTTCTCAAAGCAACACGGAAAAGAAGGGAGAGATGGAAAACAAAATATTTTGGAAGGGAGTGGAAAAGATGTCCTACTCATATGCTTAATGCATACAGAGAAGGAATCTTTATGCTTAACAGCCAAGAGCAGGGCTGCCTTCTTGGCTTCTTGACTGGAAAGGAAAGACATGCAGACCTATATAAAGGAGCCTAACTGCCTCACAGGGCTCAGGCTGCTATTTACTGGGGCTGCTCAGGGGCTCCAACTGTCTTTTCTTTAAAGAGAAAGCTTGTCTCCTGCTGTTTCTGGATCTGAGGTCTGCTGACAGCAGTTTGCAGGCACATACCACCCCATGTGAGTTCCTTCACTCCTTAGCTGAGTTTGCGAAACTGGCATGCCTCACGGAGCATATTCACTGTTCTGTGCCTTGCACAAAACCCTCAGATTCCTTTTTAAAATGCCTTTGTGTCTCTGTGAGTACTTGAATCTACAAGCCAATGATTGCATGCCTCTTGCTTAGCACCTGAGGAAAGTTGAAACTAATATGAGGGCATAAGAAGTTTGCTTCTGCCCTGAGCTGGTTGACCAAAATGTGCATATTGTTGATTTTTTTTTCCAAAAAGAGAAAAAAAAAATCTCTCCTTGTCTTTGGAAAGGAGCCGGACAAGAGGCTCCACCTGCTGGTCTAGGAGGCTTCTGTAAAGGTGAGACCCTAATCGCAGACTGGAAACCATATCCACTCATGTCCCTCCTGGGCCCAATTCTTCCCTTGAGGCTTTGAAAGGCATCATCATGCCATCATGCCCGTGGACCTGGCTTTGTTTCACTAGTTTTGTATACAAGGAAACAGTCTCCAGGTCAAAAACTGGGTGCCAGGGAAAGACGCTTGACTCAGGTCAAAAAAACCTGAATTCTAATTTCAAATCAACCACTTCTTATTACAGTGAGTTTGGGCAAATATTTATTTTCCTTCAGTGCTTTCATTTTATTTGTTTTTCACCTCTCAAATAGAAAATGAATGCTTTTTCCTTTCCATCTTACGGCTAACACTGAGAATAGACAGGACAGTGTGAAGACATGAGGACTTTGTAATCAATATACATGAGGACTTTGTAATCAATATTTTGTACAAGTAACCTGAAGAACTGTTGGCCTGATGGGGCTTTGCTGTGGATATGTTCTAGAAAATCTCATTGAAGGGAAATCTGTGTTCTTTGTTGGTAAAATCTTTGTGTACAAAGGAGATTCTTCAGAAATTGCAGCTTCAGTGTGTCACTGCTCTCACTTCTTGTTCCTTTCACTGTTTCACTCTGCCTCTGCCAGTAAGGACCTGTGAGGCTGAAGGCACTAGTGCCTTTGCTGATAAAGCCATCTCTAGGGATGCTGTCCCTGGAACTTCATTTCCTGTGTAATGGAAATGATGAAAGGGTCCCTTTATTTTATATTTATGTACAGACTGTTTGCCAACTACCAGCTACAAAGACAAGAGAACTGGAAAGAAAGCTAGAGCTTGCACAATGCAAACCTCACATTGGAAAGATGAGCAAAGGGTAACTTCAAGAAAGGAACTCACTCAAGCTTACACAGCTAGCCAACTGGGCTAATATTGTGCTTGAGTTCACAGACAGCTAGATCTAAAGTTAGCTGAACTTCTGAGATCTAGTAGCACTGAGGTAGTCACTCACCTTCCCATGACTTTGTTTACTCATTTAAAAATAGAAATGGAAAATGATCCTACCTAAAAGAACTCTAGGGCAGTACCAGCAAGAATAGAATTTGCTTTTCCAGTTTACATCTCTTCTGGACTGTTTTCCATTTTTAATATTTGATTAGAATAAAAAAGTTTGAATTAAAGTCCAAGTTTTAGAATAACTTAATATAAATAGAATTAGTTTATATGTAATATATATAGACATACACTATAACAATTTTAGCATGCTAATTATTAATATATCAATATATACTAATAATGACACTATAATATAAAGATAATTTATTGATGTTTCAGCATGATTATATCATAAAATATAGTCAATAGATAATATATACATCAACCTATATACTTGTATATAAACACATACATTTTATATATTTGAACTATCTGCAATATGCAATAGGGACTGAATACCATTATTAATATTTAGGTAACAAATTAATAATTAACTCATAAATAAGTCATTTTGTTTTCATTTTCAGAGCACTGTTAGGCTCAAACAGCAAAACTGAGCAGAAACAGATATTCCCCATATACACACTGTCCTTTCACACCCACAAATACCTCATCCTTGGAAATCCTGAATCACTGTCGTACATTTGTCAAAGATCATTGAACTTACATTGACACATCATTATCACTCAGAGTCCACAGTTTATACTAGGATTCAAAGTTGGCACTGTATATTCTATGGGTTTGAAAGAATGGATAATGACATGTATTTAAAATTGTGGAATTATAAAGAATAGCTTCTGTACCCTAAAAGCTTCTGAATTCTGCTATTTATCCCTTTCTCCTCTAAACTCCTGGAAATCAATTATATTTTTTACTCTCTCTATTGGTTTGCTTTTTTCAGAATGTTTGACTTAGAAAGTAACACACCCTTTAGAAACTGTTTTTTTTTTTTTAATGCTAATATGAATTTATGTAGCTTCAATGTCTTTTCATGGCTTGATAGCTCACTTCTTTTAGGGTCTGTAAATAACAACATGTGTACATCACTCTCCTACTTAAGAACATCTTGTTTACTTTCAAGTTTTGAAAATTAGAAATTAAACTGCTATAAATGTGCATGTGCAGAGTTTTATATGGACATAGTTTTCAACTCATTTCAATAAAAAAAATCAAGTAGTACAATTGCTGGATCACATGGTAAAATATGTGTGATATAGTCTATGTAAACCATCATTTAGGATTATGAGAAACTACCAAACTACTTTCCAAAGTGACTATACAATTTTGTATTTCCCCAGCTATAGCTACAATGTTCAAGAGTTCTTGTTGCTTCATACCCTCACTAGCATTTGCTATTATCAGTTTTCCAGTTTTTGGACATGTTAATAAGTGAGTAGCGGTATGTTGCTTTAATTTGCAAGTCCCTGGTGACATATAATTAAGGTTATCTTTTCATATATTTATTTGCCATCTGTTAATTTTCCTAAGTGAGATGTCTGTTCTTGTTTTTGGCATAGTTTTTGACTTTATTATTTATTTTTGAATACTTTTAGATTCATAACAAAATGAAGAAGGTACAGAGGCTTTTACATACACCCTACATGGACATAGGCATAGCTTCCTTATCATCAACTTTCCTTATTAGTGGTATATTTGTTATAACTGATGAGGTTCACAGATCAGATAAATGTGTGCATTTGCAATGAATTATAGCTGCTGGTGTTTGACTGCATTCTTAAACTGTATTTTTACATTCCACCTCCCACAACAGCACCAATATATGGCTTTAGTGTTTCATTTTACATCTTCATGTTATATATTTCCCTTAACTAATTGTTGGTACATAATTATTTGCGACTCTCATCTTTTAATCCTCACTCTGTTTTGTAGGTAGTTGACTACTACTATGAATATATATTTTCATTTATATGTTTTCTTTAATGCCTTTTCTTTTTCAGTTTGGAGGAGTTCTATTAGCATGGGACTTAGATAGGGTCAAAAGGAGCAGAAGCCACCAACCAACAACTCACAGCTGAAATTGGGTGCAAAATGGGACAGAAACCTGAAACCAGCAAGTCACATTCAAAATGCGGCTTCTGCCATCCAGGTTCCCTCAGGTTTGTACTACCCACACGTAGCAGCTGCCACTCAAAATGCAGTTTAACAACAGGGTTTATTTACAAGGGATTATTAACAGGGAAAACAAAAAGTCCTTAAATTCACAAGTGGCCCCAGTCACCATTTTCAGTCCCAAAGTTCCCACGTCCACAGTGGTGCTCCTTTGCCCCTCCAAACCTGAGTCAGGCACTCTGCAAATTCCAGTCTTTCTCCAGCATCTTCTCTTCTTCTCCAGTGTTCCACACTACTCTGCTTCTCCAAGGCTCTTAACATTTCATCCACAATTGCTGATGCACAAATCAGCTTTCCAAATTGTGGTCACCTCCAGGTACAAGCTCACTATGCCACCCTGTTGCGGTACCACACTCTCCACACCAGCTACTCTTCTTCTGGCCACCATGGTTCCTTTGATAGGGTGTGCCCCCCTCCCTCCTGTTTAAGATTGCAGATTTCAAGGACAGGTAATGTTAAAATGGGGGAATGACCTTAGCTGGAATTTCCCTTCAGGGGGATGCAGTGGGAAGAAAGAGGTGAAATAGTCAAGGTGAAACAGATTTCCTGGAAGGTGGGAAATCAGGGTATTTAAAGGGTGTGCAAACAAAGAGAGGGAATTCGATGCAGATTCGAATATGGAGACTGGATAGAGAGAGAGGTTCAGTGGAGGAGAGATGGGAATCGGCCATCTTGTAAAGATGTGAGCCATGTGAGCTTGGCCATGTGGCCACCGAGGGCCTTCAACCCTCGGCTGGCCCAGGCTGGCAGCATGTGTGCTGAAAGCAGTTAAGGAGTTTGCAGATTTGAACTCC
>PVHY01033077.1:0-11397 GCA_004024945.1 Uropsilus gracilis
GAGGGAGGGGAGGGGAAAGGAGGGGAGGGGAAAGGAGAGGAGGGGGTGGGAGGGGAAAGGAGGGGAGGGGAGCCACCAGCACACAAGCATAGGGACTCTTTGCTCTTAGGTTTCCAGCCTCCAGAAAAGTGAGAACACATCTGCTTCCGAGGAGCTGCCCAGGGCTGGCGATTTGTTCCAGCACCCTGGGCGGCACAGGCCCGCCATGCTGTTTTCAGACCGAACAGGCCTGCGGTTTTCACGTTCAGAGGTTTCCCATCTACATCTTGGTTTCTGGCTTTTCTTGGGTCCCGCATTCCCTCTTGGCTGGGATGGTGACAGCGGCTCCCTTCGATGGGGTCACACTCCTCCAGTTTGTACCCCCCCCCCCAGGTGCCCGCCATAGGTCCAGTACCCGATGACGTCGCCTTGGCCACATGCTAGGCAGCCGGTCCACCTTGTCCAGTTACAAATTTAAAGTCACAGCTGCAGCTCGCACGGGCCTTCTGTGGGACAGCTCCGGCCTGCCGTCCCCGCCTCAGGCCAGCTTCCTGCACCTGTGCCGCCTGCTCGAGCCACCAGGTAGAAGGACGTGCATCCCTGCTGCAGGAGAAGGAAGTGTGACCTGGAGTCAGGACGCCGGCGCTCAGGGCTGGCCTCTGACACGAGCTGCGCAGCCGCGGGCATGTCCCCTGCCCTCTCTGTGCTTGGTTGCCTCGTTAGACAGCGAGCACTTTGGACCAACTTTCCAACTTCTTGCAACTGAAGCGTCCTCTCCCACACACCTCTGAATCTACCCTTTTGTGGCCGGGGGCTGATGCCGCCGCCAGCCTTGAGCTCCGCTTTCCCTGCTGGGAGCCCCTCCTCTTGCCCCGCTTCCCCACACTCCGCTGGCTTCTGCATCTTTGGGGGGCCCTGTCGCAGTCAGGGACTTGCATCCCCGATCATTCCGCTTGGCTTGTGGTTTGCAAAACGAGAGGTGCCCCCTGTTTCTCGTTCTCTCTTGGTGGCTGCCTGCGATTTGCCTTCGTTTCGCTCACATTTATTAGCCATCAGTTTGCTCACCTTCCACAATTCTTTTCACGCAGCCCTGCGCTCATACACCATTGCTCCAAGTGGTGTGGTGCCTATTTTAGGAACTTAATTTGTTTGTAATGTGCACATCAGCAGCTTGATTTGTTTCTTGCTCATAATTAAGTTTTAAGCTGATGCCAGGCTCCCGCCCCAAAGGAAACTCAAGGTAAAGTTGGTGAGACGCGTGGTGCTGGCATCTCTGCTGGACTCTGCTGGACTGTGTTACGTTGGGGTCGGAATCTGACTCTCAGCTTCTGGACCAAGTGAAGCAAACTCTTCTTCCAAGACCTCCCGGCCTGCAACTGGAGCCCACCCTCCCTGAGAGGGTCCCGGGACTCCTAGGAACTGATGACTCATGGGATGGTTATATAAGACCCTCCAGCCTCCCGCATGGCGGGCGCTGACTACCACGGGCTTTTGCAATGATCTGAATCAGCAGCATCTTGGATTCATCTTTTGCATTCGTGGGGGAGTGAGTGGCTGGCTCGAGCTGATGTTATTCAGCTCCGTCCTTAGTGACACCCTGCCTGTGGGTCATGGGGGGAAGCTAAGTTAGAGCAGAGGTTGCACTAGATCCGTGCTGCTCAAACCTTACGTGCCAAAGTCCTAGGAGATCTTGCTAAGGTACAGATTCTGATGGAACAGGGCTAGGCTGGGCCCAGAGCATCTGTACTTCAGCATACTTCCAGAAGAGCCCATGTGGCTGCCCAGGACCACGTGCGGAGTGGCCGCTACACTGAGCATCTGGAGAGGATGGGATCCGCCCCAGCCCCGTTCCCCATCACCGTCATGTGGGAACGCTCAACCGTTCTGCAGACTGAATGAGCGAGCAACCGAATGGGCATCTAGATCGCGTTCAACCAGATTGATTTCACTGGCAGGAGATGTCTCCTTTCTTATTCCCACACTAGCCCCCCCCCAAAAAATAGTAATTTTATATTTTTCCCAATTTAGGAAGGGCTAAATGTCACACGCTGGCTGCCTTCCTCCATATCTATGGTATTTATGTGTGCGCACACACATATGTTTGGCTTTTGGAAATGAATTTATAGTAACAGAACCTCTCTCTACCGTGCATTTCTTTCTAAGTATAGCCCTGCCTGCCTTCCTCTGAAAGGGCCTGTTTCCAGAGCTCTGCAAGCTGAGAAATCCTTGTTCCTGTTTCAAAAATCCTTCGGAGAGCTGCCTGCTTTTCCCTGTACATTAATGGCGTTTGCAAAGTTTCTCCGGGTCCCCAGCACAACCCAGGGAGGAATCGCCATGCAGGGCTAACTTCCTATACACTTTCTCTTGATGATCCAGAAGCTTCTGTCGGTCTTTAGCTAGCGTGGATGGGTTGTTCATCTTTCCAGAACACTTAGGTGCATACAAAGTTGGTATTTTTTGCCAGTCAAATGTACTGTCACTGAGCTGAACCCCAGCCTTCATTTCTCTGAAGCTGGATGTCAAGATGCACCAGCTGATGAGGGTGCTCGTTTAAAAAGAAGGGGGTGGAAGAACATGGCTCCAGGAAAGAAAAGAAAGAATCCAATAGATGCAAAATGGACCAGTAACTGGCAGTGAAAGAAGAGATGGAATGAGACTGGGCATGGTGGAACATGCCTGTAAGCAGCAGCCTTGGAAGTCGTCGCCCGGGCCAGAGATCATGGTTTGAGTCCCACAAGGGGCATGTAGAGAGACCTAGTCCCAAAAAAATAGCTGGGCGTGGTGGCGTGCACTTGTAATCCCTGCTACCTGGGAAGCTAAGGCTGGGGATTGCTTAAGTCTGTGGTACCCTGGGCAATGTGAGCCTGTGGTTCCACAGGCAAAAATAGCGAGACCTAGTCTAAAAAAAAAAAAGAAGTGATGGAATGACCAGAGGGGGGAGGCAAGGGGAAGGGGAAGGGGGAAGGAACACCCAAAAGGCAGGAAAGCAAGAGATGTAAACAAATCTTATATAATAACAAGTAATTTTATATAATGTATATAATAATCTTATATAATAATGATAAAAATGATGGGGGCCGGATATTGGAATTAGGGCTTCTTCCTAATGCACCTGTTTCACCTCTGGAGTTCTGGGTTCGTTCTCTTTGGGGTGCTGGCCACATCGCTTCAGGGGCCTCCTGAGCTGTTTCTTCCAACAGTTCTGTTGCTGTCCTGGGTTCCCAACTCACAGGGCTCCCTGAGTTCTTGTGGCGTTGTGGGACTCCCTGGCTCAACACCCCCTCCCCTGGAGGATGTGGGAGCAAGTCCAAAAGAGGAGCAGAGGGGCCTGTATGTCATCTGCTGATGGCCTCGTGGTGGAGACACCTCAGGACTCAGCCCGTGGGCTTCCCGTCGAGTTCCTCACACTCAGCCCTTCTGGGCCTGGTGGGGGGCTTGGGAGAATGAAGCAGGGTGGAGTCGAGTCGCTGCAGTTCTGACCTGGGAACCCTTGCTCCGTGCAGTCGGACGCCCAGCACCGACTCAGCGGGCCTCGCCCCTGGAGATGGCCTCACCTGGGAGGTTCGTGTCGTAAACCTGCCACCTTGGTCCTGCCACAGACACTCAGCCTAAGGGGCGTGGGGGCCCGCAGCCTGGGTGACGTGAGTGCACGGGTTCCATGGGTGAGTTAGCGGCGAGCAGGGCTGTCAGCCATGGCTCTGTATCGTTACTGAGACCTCACTGTCCCCGGATGCTCCTTCCCACCTCCCTTCCCGGACTCCCGCCCAGCTGCTCTCCTCCAAAGCAGCCCAGCCCTACCGCTGGCCGGAGGAGACCCAGGAAGGAGGACTTGGGGAGTCCTTCTGGCAGGCGGGCGGGACGGAAGCTCTGACTACCAGGCCCGTGGGAGCAGACAGGTGTCAGCTGAATCTGGCCCGCACGCCGCAAGGAGGGGACGGAGGTCTCCCCTGGGGCACGAGGAGACACTTCCAAGCTGCTCTTTGCCGAAATGCTCAGCTGCTGAGCTGAAAATAGCCTCCACATTGCTGAGCAAGCTCCCGGGGATTCCCTGCTGTCTGACAGAAAGGGGGGGGAGGGGGCCCTGGAGCCTTGGTGAAGTAGGTTCCATGACCAGGATGTGGCAGCGAGCCCTGGAATACCGGCGCCTGGAAGGTAGTGTGTGGGGCAGGCTGAGAGCACTGCAGTCACATGTTCCCAAGCTTGTCCCATCCGCTACTGTCCGGGGAGCTAGGACTTGCTTGGAGATGCTTTGGGGGTGCATTCCTTTCCTGGGGTGCTGCTGGAACAAACCAACACACCACCAACCTTCTGTAGTTGGAAGTCTGCTGCAGGTCTTGCTCGCTAGAATCGAGGTGTTCCTTTCTGGAGGCTTGGAGGGGGAGGTCCATTTCCTTATCCTCTTATGCTTCTAGAAGCTTCTTGCTTCCTTAGTTCAGGGCACCAGACCTGCTTCCAAGCGAGCAGCAGAAGCTGGAGTTCTCACCTGTTATCATTCTACTCTCTGCCTCCTTCTCTGACCTTTAAAGACCTCACCTGATTAGCTGGGCCCAGCTGCAGAGTTCAGAAGAGCTTCTCTAGTGTAATGTCTGCTGATTGACCTTTCATTTCACCAGAAACCTTAGTTTCAGGCAGGGCACGGCGGCACGTGCCTTTAATCACAACCTACAGAGTGAGGCCAGGACTAGGAATGACCCGCTCGGGGCAACATAGCGAGACCTAGTCCCCCCAAAAGCTGGGCATGGTGGTGCACACCTGTAATCCCAGCTACCTGGGAGGCTGAGGCTGGGGATCACTTGAGTCCGTGGTACTGCGGGCAGCATGAGCCTGCGGTTCCACGGGCAAAAATAGCGAGACCTAGTCTCAAAAAAAGGAAAAGAAACCTCAGTTTCCTTTGTCACGAAACAGAACCTTCCCAGAGGTTGTGGTTATATTAGACAGGAAACCTTGCGAGGGTGGTTAGGGATGGTGGGGTGAGTCTGCCTAACGCAGGGGCTTGGGGGGAGCCTGAGCCTAGAACCCCTATGGCCTCGTCCTTTCCAAACCATGATTTCAGCCAGCGCTTCCTGTGATGTCTCCACGTTAAATCTCCTTGAAGAGACGAGTCTAAGGTCAACAGAGGTTTTCGAGCCGTCATCTGGGCCCTTGCGATCCAGGCAGGAGCCCTGGGCCAGCAGGATATACCATCTCCTCTGGAGGTAGGACCGTAGATCCTCCCCCCCTTGGGGCTCCAGTGCTAGGCTCAGAAGCTGACGGCGGGAAGTGTAAGCATCTGCAGGTGGTGGGCACTTTACCACTGTAGGCCAACTGCAGGCAGCGGAGGGGCCCGCGGAGCTGGTGCCTGGGCTGTAGAGTGGACCGACCAGGTGTGAGTTATGCGCTAACTGGTAAATGATCTAGTTGGGCCTAAGATTGAAAACAGTCCAGTCAGACTTGTAGGTCGTGACGCCGACAGGATATAAAGATGGAAGCCATGGGTGGTGGGCACGCTCACTGGCCACTCTCTGGTCCTGGGATTCACTGGGATTCTGAGGCTCTGTTCTTGCTGCTGGGAAAGCAGGGCCAGCTGCTGGTCTCCAAGGGAAGAACAGAAGCCAAACAGCTTCACAGAGCCTGGACTGGCTACACCTACCTCCAGCCTGGCCTCTGAAGCCGCCTGAAAGGAGCAACTAAGGCCCCGGCCTGGTGCTGCAAGAGCAGTCAGTTGTTGGCGCAGGCTGATGACGCACAGAGCTGCGATGCTGGTGACCGGCTCTGTGGCGGCTGACCAGCACGCTGTGTCCGGGTCCCCTCTGTGAGCTGCTGATCGTCCGTCACCGCCTCCTTGTGCTGCTGCCTCCACTGCCACGTGGTCCAGCCTGGCTGGTGCCGTCCATCCTGACCTCAGGTGGTGGCTACGGCTGCTGTGACGTCATCTGAGCAGCCCCACCTGGGAGCACCTCCAGCCGTGGTGAGTTGGCTACTGGTCCGTTGCTTGCCGGCAGCCACATCCCCCAGGCCCTTGTTGGTGGGAAAGAACCACCTTGGATGAGCATCTGTTTGTTTGGGGCTTCCGGTCACTGGACACTATCTGGGGTGGGACAGGCGGCCACTTTGGCCTCGAGGACTCTTGGTTTCCCCTGTTGGTTGAATAAACCCTATTACCATTGTTCCCTGAGCCTGAGCGTCTCGCCAGTGTGCCAGTGGGTGAAGTGCCCGTGAACAGTCCCTTGTCCTCCACTGGCCGCTGTCCTTTAGGGGCCCATTGTTCCCTCGGGTGCTGTTTCAGAGGCTTGTTAGAAATCAGCATTCTGGCTGGGCACGGTGGCGCATGCCTGTAAGCTTCAGCCTACGAAGCGGCTGTGGCTAGGGATCACGGTTGGAGTCTTGATCAGGGCAATGTAGTGAGACCTAGTCCCAAAAAATAGCTGGGTGTGGTGGCGCGCACCTGTAAACGGCAGCCTAGGAGGCCACGGCCGGGGGCAGGAATTGCAGTTCGAGTCCCACTAGGGGCACATAGTGAGACCTAGTCCAAAAAAAAAAAAAAGCTGGGCGTGGTGACACGCACCTGTAATCCCAGCTACCTGGGAAGCTGAGACTCGGGATTGCTTGAGTCTGTGGTACCCCGGGCAACGTGAACCTGCGGTTCCATGGGCAAAAATAGCGAGACCTGGTCTCAAAAAAAAAAAAAAAAAAAAAAAGGGGAAAAAAAAAGAAATCAGCATTCCAAGCTCTGCCCCGGTTCTTCCAAGCCGGACTCTTTCTCAGGACAGATGGATGCCCTTTTGTCCACATGCCTGAGGTTGTGAAACTGGGTCGAAAGGGGGCAAAAGCTGCTAAGCAACAAACCACAGGAAAAAAACCTTTCAGGATGCAGCTTCTGCCTCCTGGGCTCCCTCACCCTCGTGTAGCATTGCTACTCAACTGCAGTTTAACAAAGGATTTTATTAACAAGGGAATTTAACAGGGAAAACAAAAAGTCCTCAATGTCACATGTGGCCAGTTATCCTGGTTACCATTTTCAGTCCCAAAGGTCCCAAAGACACTTGTCCATGATGGTGTCCTTTGCCCCTCCACACCTGAGGCAGGCACTCTGCAAAGTCCAGTCTTTCTCCAGCATCTTCTCTTTGCTTCCTCTATCTCTAGTGTTCTGAGCTGCTCCGCTTCTCCAATGCTCTTCAAATGGCTTCCACAATTGCTGATGCACAAATCAGCTTTCCAAGTCCATCTCCAGGTACCAGCTCACGATTCCAGGGGGCCTACCCTGGTCAGGCCACGTGGGCCTGTTCTCTCAGACCATCATTCTCATCTCCTTCCTTTTCTTTTCCTTTTCTTCCCTATCCTTGCCCCTTCCTTTTATTTGCCTTTTGGGTGCATCTCGCTTCTTCTCGCGTGACTTTCTCTCAGACTCCACTCACCAGGGTATTTTGGTGCCAACAGCATTTTTACCTGTGTCACTCACAACCCTGTATCACTTGGAGATGGTTGGGTGCTGCACCCAGCAGCTGTGCTGCTCTCTGAAATCACAGACTCAGTGTTTAAAAGACCTGAGGCAGGGCCCCCTGACTTGGCTGTGGTATGGCCTGGGTCTGGGTCTCCATGCCAGGAGGCGGCCTCACTGCAGTCCCATTTTACAGATGAGAACATCAAGGCTCAGAGATGAAATGGGCTGCTGCTTGCAGGTGATGCAGTGTGGCCGTGGATAAGTGTGCAGCCTCAGTGCGTTCTCTGTCCCACCCCTGCCAGCCTCCTCGACTGGGAGAGGTCACCCTCTCAACGTCACCTCAGTTTCCCCTCCTGGGTTCTGCCTTTTGGAGGTGCTGGGGTTCCCATCCCAGGTGATTTCACAGCTACACAGCTGGTCCGGTCCAGCGCCTCACTTGTGTCGAAGAGGACATTTTCCAGAGAGGGTATGTCGCCGGTCCAGGGTTAAACAGAAGGGCGCTGGCCATCCCCGGTGAGCAGGGGGGCCCTTGGCTTTTGGGAGTGAAGAAGGCTGCTCCCTCCAGAGGGAAAGCTGGGCAATAGAGCCAGGGCCCTGGTGGCATGAGGGGAGGAAGGAGAAGCCTTTGTTTTCTGCCTTTGTCCTGCTTCAGAATCTGAATTATTCTGAACATCGAGCAGGTCGTCGTGTGAATCTGTAAACAACACGAAGAACCAGATGAGAAGGAAGCACAGCAGGCCCTCGGGGCTTCAGTGATTGGGAGCTTTTTGGGGATCCAGTGAGATGCCAGGGGCAGAGTGACTTCTCAATCTGTCCTCTCCCTGTCTTGGTCAGGGAGTGATCGTTGCCCCAGTTTCCACATTTTGGGGGGTGTTCAGGGTTCTGTGGTTTAGGCACTGGAAATGTGCTGATCGCTGGACAGGGCTCCCCCTTGTTTCAAGGAGGAGGAGCGAGTGTGCACCAGCCCCCAGAGGCGTGCCAGCTCTCATCCCACCAGTTCCCTGGCCGGTGCGGTCAGCACACTTTGACCTTTAATGGAATGGAATGTCCGTTAGTGGAATGTCTGTGAGAGACTCCCACCTGCTTGTGTTCTTTTCCCTCTGATCTGAGCAGAGGCCTCGAGAAAACACCTGCTTTCACCTTTATTCATGTGATCCCTAAGTAGCCCTACACATTTCAGAGGAAACCATTGGAAACCTGATTAAGCTTCATTAAGTTTGTGAAGGTCAAAGTTCTGAAGTTCAAATCCAACGCGTAACGTTTACCTGCTCTATCGGTTACTGGACGGCTGCTAAGAATGACAGCGAGACAGAGCTACCATTTGCTGTTTTACCCCGAGCAGATTCTGTCCTTTGCCTGTTGGGCAAATCTCTCAAGGCAGTCACCGCTGCAGTCCCACTTTACAGACGAGAACATCAAGGCTCAGAGATGAAATGGGCTGTTGCTTGCAAGTGACCAGTGGTGACCGTGGATAAGTGTGCAGCCTCAGGGCGTTCTCATCCCACCCCTGCCAGCCTCCTCGACCGGGGTGCCCAGTCTGGGAGAGGTCACCCTCTCGGCCTCACCTCAGTTTCCCCTCCTGGGCTCTGCCTTTCTTTCCAAGGTGCTGGGAGGCTTCTGTAAATAGTTCCCTCGAGGTGCTGGAAGCGCTGGGTGGAGAAACTCACTATAAATACCAGGCATTTATAATTAGTCTTCGTGGCGGCACAGTTCTGTGTGTGGGGGAGGCAAGCACCTGCAGGGCACAAAGTCAAAATTCAGGGTCTCAGGGCTCTGGAGAGCGGGTTTCTTGGGGCTGCCTGGCCTGGGGTGAAGTATGGAAGGGAAGCCCCCCAGACAAGAACACAGCAGCAGTGCTCGGCCTCCTGCAGTCTCAGGCTAGAGCAAAGGTGGGCTAGGAGAGGGCCGCTGTTCCTCACTCCATAGCTGAGACTTCCTTTCAAGTAGTTCCCACCTTGGAGCCTCAGTTTCCCCATCTGTCAGATGATGAGAATCATTCCTGTGAAGACTTCAGGATGATGTGTGCAAAGCTCCCAGTACCTGTGCACACAGTAGGTGCTTCAGATGGGGAAGGTACTCCTTGTTTCCTCTGTGTGCAGAGCTGGGCAGAAGTGACCCTTCCCCCCCAGTGGCTGCTCTTGGGCAGATTACCCTGTGGTCCTCGGGGTTGAGGCTCACTTATTATTATTATTGTTGTTGTTTATTTATTTATTTGATTGCATACTTTTAACATCGTTATCTATCCTGAGGTTCTCTTACCACCTCGTGACCCCTAAACCATCATCTTAATCTCCTGTGCTCATCCTACCCCTGATTTTACCCAACCCCCCACCCTTGCTCTAAGCTTAGTTCTGCTGATAGGTTTTTAGTTTTAAGTTTCCCTTGTCCTGTTGTTGTTTGCTTTCCCTCTACCCTGCATCTAGATGGGATCATCCAGTATTTCTCTTTTTCTTTCCGGCTTATTTCCGCTAGCAGGATTCCTTCTAACTCCATCCATGTTGTCACACGTGCATCAAAGCTGTCTTTTTTGATCGCTGAATAATATTCCACCATGTACATAGACCACAACTTTCTGATCCATTCATCTATTTGGGGGCATTTGGGTTGTTTCTATATCCTGGCGATTGTCAGCAGCGCTGCAATGAACACTTGAGTGCAGGTGTCTTTTTGAACTTGTGTTTTGATCCTTTGGGTCAATTTCCAGTAGTGGAATTGTTGGATCGAATGGCACTTCCATGTTCAGTAGTGTGAGGTCGTTCATGCAGCCTTCCAGAGTGGCTGGAACAGGCTGCGTTCCCACCAGCGTGTGAGAGCTGTTGAGGCTCGCTCTTGCCCATACTCTCCACCCTAGGAGCGGGCCTGGCTTCTTCTGCTGTCTGCCGGGGGACCTTGGCCCTGCTCACCTGTGCTAAGCTCCAAGTGCAGCGTCGACAGCTCAGAAGGCGATGGGGGGAGGGTGCAGCTGGATCAGTTGCTTCCTCTTCTGGGGTCACTCCCCTGGCCCCCTGCTTGTATCTCAGCACTCCTGGCAGCATGGGAACTGTGGCCCAGCCATCACCCTGCTGATAAGCAAGTATCTGGCTCTCCTAAGTCTTCTCACAGTGTGACTCCTACTTCCTGAATCATCTCCCAGATCAGCCATGAGCACCAAACCCTCTGACAGGCTTCTGCTCTGAGGAGCCCACTGATGACACCGTCATGGCTGGGATGAGATGCAGGCTCCTCGCTGTGGTCCCAGGGCCTGGGGACTGTGCTACCATCACTCCAGCCTGCTCACACCACACCTCCCAACCTGCTGCCTTCTAGCCAGCCTGGCCACCCAGCGTCTGCTCGTAGCTTCCTGAGCACCCATCCTCAGGGCCTTTGCACATGCTGTTCCTGCTCACTTGCCCGGTCTTCCTCTCTTTCTCCATTTCATTTTTCAGCATAAATGCCATCGCCTTGGAGTGTCACGACCTCTTGGCCTGTGACCTCTTACCAGCCCTGATGCCTTTTCTACCTTTGGTTGAAAACTTGATTTCTTGTGCTGACTTGAAGTTGTCTGTGTCTTGAATGTTTATTTGTTGATGATCTGTCCTCCCAAGACTGCACACTCAGTTCCACCGGAAGCTTCTGCCCAGTTCCCTGAGTTCCTAGCACCTGGCATAGCACTTAGCATCTGGGGTATAGTTGATAGTTGATAGTTATAGAACGAAGGTAAAATTCAGGTTGACTGTTAACATGTTCACCCCAAGTTATCCTCTTCTTTCTTTCTTTCTTTCTTTCTTTCTTTCTTTCTTTCTTTCTTTCTTTCTTTCTTTCTTTCTTTCTTTCTTTCTTTCTTTCTTTCTTTCTTTCTTTCTTTCTTTCTTTCTTTCTTTCTTTCTTTCTTTCTTTCTTTCTTTCTTTCTTTCTTTCTTTCTTTCTTTTTTTTGAGGCTAGGTCTTGCTATTTTTGCCCGTGGAACCGCAGGTTCTCGTTGCCCGGGGTACCACAGACTCAAGCAATCCCCAGCCTCA
>PVHY01033078.1:0-11370 GCA_004024945.1 Uropsilus gracilis
TTTTTTTTTTTGGTTTTTTTTTTTTTTTTTTGAGAATAGGTCTCACTATTTTTCCCTGTGGAACCACAGGTTCTCGTTGCCCGGGGAGCCACAGACCCAAGCAATCCCCAACCTCAGCTCCCAAGAAGCTGGGATGACAGGCGCGCGCCACCACGCCCAGCTATTCTTTTGGAACTAGGTCTCGGCTATCGCCCGCAGGCAGGACTCAAACCGCGATCCCTAGTCCCGGCTGCTTCATAGGCTGAAACTTACAGGCACGAGCCTGTAAGTTGGTTCTTAAATGAATGGTGACTTGAAATGTTTCAGTGACCAGTTAATTACACTTACAGATTTCTCCTGGCCAGAGAGGGATACAGGGCACTCACAGGTCTGTTTTCTTCAGAACAGAAAAAGACATTGATTAAACACCACTTGGCTGTTCTGATTTTTGGTTCATAGCTTAATATGAATATATCTTTTTCTCTAAGTAGTTGATAAACACCACATACAAAACAGGACTTTTTTTTTTTTTTTTTTTTTTTTTTTTTTTTTTAGAAAGGACTGGTTTACTAGCTCACCACTGAACAAGGGTAATTTGTTTAGCTGTTAGTAACTAGAGGTCACCTGTGTCATCATTTCTAACCTTACAGAGTCTACTCCAGCAATGAAATTTCTTTCTCATCCTTAGATGAGAATCTAGTCCTGGGTAAATTTTCTAATTTTCTCTGCTCAAATTCTACAAAGGGTGACTTTTCATGGACTCAGTTCACATTTTCAAGTTAGAGAATCTAAGTGTTGACTTTCCATAACAGGTTCATGTCTCCCTCTAATGGATGGCAAAGAATAATACAAGTCAGGTTTCTGTTAAGGCAGAAAACTGCCTGATTTATCTCTACTATGTGTGATATGTATAATACATATACAGTAGTGTGTATAGGTAGTACAATAAATAGTAACTTATTCTATTAGTTTCTGAGAAAAGCACAAAGGCTTCCTTTGGTTTTCATTCATTTAATATTTATAATTTAATGTGTCAGGTGTTGAGGTATAAAGATATGAATGGTATGATACAATGGCAAAAAAGAATGAGAAAACTCAAGGCATACTGAGATAAAAACATTTCCATTAAGGAGAAAAATAAAATTAGAAGATGTTATGAATAACATTTGTTTATAAAGGGAGAATACACACATACACATACACACATACTCACATAAAATATCTTCCAAAATATACACTTAATCTGTTAACATTAGTTTGCTCCCTTCTGAAAAGGAAGTAAGAGTATCTGGAAATAAAGATATGACTTTTCACTGTTTTCCCTCATATTTTTTCATTGTGAGCCATGTGAAGATAATTCCTCATGAAAAATAAAGAGACCCACAATTCACTAAGGTGCTAAAAGGAAAGAAGGCCACGGGGAGGAAGATAGCTCCAGGTCCTGTCATTGAGAAAGATGCCAAAAAGGTGTTAAGCCTAGTTTGAGAAATGGATCAAAACTGACAGTGGACAGGACATCCAGCCCAAAAGGGACCTCACCTGCTTTGTCAAATGGCCCTGCCACACCCAGCTGCAGTGGCAAAGAGCTATCCTCCACAAGCAGCTAAAAGTATCCCCCACCCTCATTAAACAGCTCACCCAGGCCTTGGAACCCAAAACAGCAACTCAATTGCTTAAGGTGGTCCACATGCACACTAGATACCAAGCAAGAGAAGCAGCAGAGACAATTGTTGACCTAGGCTGAGAAGAAAGCTTCTGGCAACGGAGATATCCCCAGTAAGAGGCCACCTGTTCTTGGAGCAGTAGTTAATACTGTAACCACTTTGGTGGAGGGTTAAGTCTCACCTGGTGATGACTGCACATGACTAGGATTTCATCAAACTGGCTGTCTTCCTTCCTGCATTTGTCAGAAGATAAGGGTTCCCTACTGCATTATCAAAGGAAAATTAGACCGGGATGACTGGTCCACAGATTTAAACCACTGTAGCTTCCACACAGTTAATATGGAACCTTGCATGGCTGATGGAAGCCAGAAGAATTAACTACAATGTCAGATAAGATGAGATCCACCTTTACTGGGCAGGCAACATCCTGGATCCAAAATCTGTGAGTGTCATTGCCAAGCTGGAAATGGTGAAAGCTAAAGAAATCATCACCAGGTTGAGTTAAATACACACTGTTGCACTCCTATACATAAAATTAATTAAAAATTCTCCTTAAAAAAAGAAATTAACAGTGAATTTTAATACCACAAAAAGGAATGAGGCCGTTCCTATATACACTCACAGTGCTATGTGATCAGTGCAGTGACACAAGTGTGCAGTGCGCCACTCTCTCACTGCATGGGGGGAAAGCATGGAAGCAGGATTATTAGAAGCCAGGCCAAGGAGGACCTTCTATGCCACGTTAAAGGGTTTTCACTTTACTCTGTAGTTAATCCATCCAAACAATTCAGCAGGAAAATAACAAGTACACTGACATATTACAGACTCATTTTGGAGGCAATGAGGGAGCAAAGTTTGAGGAAGTCCTGACTCCTATAGGTTAAAGAGAGTCATTTTCAGTAATTTCCTTGTTTCAAAGAACTCTTATCAGGCTCAGAATAATTGAGGGTAAGAAATAGGAGGAACAGGCTTGTTTGAGTACATATTAAAGACAAATTATGGACTTTTTATTGAAATTACTTGTTCTCAGCTGGATAGGAGAGTAAATTATCCAATAACTATATAGAGTGTGCTAGGTTCATAAGTACATATCAAATCAGGCCTCATTAATACTCATACTATCCCTATGAGTGTTATAAATGAGAAGACTGAGATTCAAGCAGGTTAAACAATTTGTCCAATGTCAGATAGCTCAAAACTGTCAGAAAAAGTTGAATGCATCTGATTCCAGGGCCCATGTTTTCAAATATTTACATAAAAGATCCTTTCATTTTCATCCAACTTCCTTCATCTCTATTCCTCCTCCTCACAACTCTACCTGATCTCCTCCATCTTCCCTGATCCCTACCACTGCGACTCTCATATCCATCTATTTCCTCAAATCCTTCCCAGTTCCCTCATCTCCACTTCTGCTCCCTATGTTTGTGATTTACTCCTAGTCAGTTCCAACACTCTAAGTACTGAAATCTTGAGCAAAGACAAAGGAGGGATGGAGACTGGAAAGTTAACATGTATACAAGATCTTTCCACACCAGCAGTTCCTCATCCTATGAGTCTTTCTTGGAAAGAAAAGTATACAAATTGAGCTACAGGGGGTTCTTTTTCTCCATGGCTAGTTTTATACAACAAAAACAAGAAGGAAAGGGTGGAAAGGGCCTTAGCGAGGGGCAGTTTATGCTCAGGTGAATAGCCACAGCTGAATACCAGACAGCCTTAAGAACTGACAATGTTCCTTTTTAGACTGTCCTTAACATTTTGGGGGCTTCAGGAAGTGTACAAATGAAGGTTCAAATGCCACATGTCTAAAATTCTTAACATGATAAATCAAGCTATCAAACTATTAAATAAAACCTATTGTACAAATTAACCCTATTGCACAAATGTTTTTGCCAATATGCTTTTGAAATGACAAAATTAAACAGAGCATGTAAAGCTATGATTTAGTAGACAACTAAATTCAATTATTATTGTGCATGTTTTGTTGTAGGGTAACAACATTTGGAACGGTTAAAACATTTGAATGAGTAATAACATAAAAACAGACATAATTCTTAATTACTCTCTAAGAGTTATTAGTCCATTCAGGCTGCTATATGGAAAATACCACAAACTAGATGGTTTATACACAACAAAAATATATTTCTCACAGTTCTGGAGAATGAGAAGTCCAAGATCAGAGCTAGCAAAGTCAGAGGCAGGTGAAGACCTTCTTCCACATGTGCCTGCTGACTTCTTAATGTGTTTCACAACGTGGAAGGGGCAGGAAGCACACTGAAGTCTCTTTTGCAAGGGCTCCAGTCTCATGATCTAATCACTGTATGACCTAATTCATTCAAACCTAATCACCAAAGACCCTGCCTCCTAACACCACAATTTTGGGCATTAGGTTTCAACATATGAATTTTGGAAGAAGACAAATATAAAAACCAAAGCTGGTATATATCTTGCTTGTTATATAATCTTTTGTTTCAGAAATTTATTGTTTTGTTAGAAATGAGAATCATATAATTATTTTATTATCAAAAGGATAAAAAGTAAAGTTTTCATATTGTCATTTCAAAGCAAACAGAATTTGAGTATATTTACCCAAGAGAGTAAATAAAGGTATTAAAGTAGGGAAGTTTAAATTGCTTCTAGATGCTTTGGATAGAACTATCTTATAAGATATTAAAAATTTCTCATGAATATTAACAGGTAAAATACAAGTCAGAACTAACAAATACCAAGATTCAAAATCAGAATTAAATTAAAATGTTTAATGGTTACATAAACATTCTATAAAAATAAAACTAATCAGAATTCTAGTACTTGGATTTTATCTGGTTGATAAAGAAGGATGCATGTTATATATAGACTTGCCTATAATTTAAGAGTTTTATGAAGATGAAGTATTTAATATTGTAGACTGTCCCTTATCTGCTATGTACAGCCATCACAAATACTGTAGTGATTCCTGAATAACTCTGAAACCATTAATTAGACCAAGGAGAAATGCAAATACAAGAAAGTGGGACTATAGGAAAATTACAAATTAAACAAGAAATGAAAACATTTAGACTAATTAGACAGTCTTTTATTCATACCTAAGAGTTTCTGTTCAATTCTGTTCTATCTTTCAAAGCAATGTCCATCTCTGCCATCAGCAGCAACACAGACCTTCATAGCATTTGGACACAGTCAGATTTTGTTTCAAGAACAATGCTCATTCTGATACTACCTGGAGAGAGACTTAAGTTCCACAGGTTAAGAATTCAGTAAGGATTTTAGATCACCCCATATTTCAGACACAAGTCACAAGCCCAGGTTGTATCATGGGCTTCTGATCAACTGACTGTAGTCAGAGGTTCTCAGATCCCTCTTTAGTTCAACTGATTCTTGTCAGAACTTGTAGAACTCAGAAAACCTGTTTACTCAGTACATTACCAATTTACTACAAAAGATATGAGTTGGGAATAGCCGACTGGAAAGGACACATAGGTTAAGATACAGGGAAAGGATGCAGAGCATCCATTACCACTCCAGCAGCCATTTGCTTTCTTAATCTTCACGTGTTCACCAATCAGGGAGCTCTCCTAAGTTCCTTCCTCTTGGGAGGCAGGACTGATTAACTCATTAGCCATTAGCAATGGGACTCAACATATAGTCCATTTCCTCTCCCAGGAAACTGGAGACCAGCCCCTGCTCTCAAGTACATTACAAAAAATTACCTTCATTCACATAACAAAAGGCAAGTTTACTGCTCACAATATTTAGGAAATTCTAAGGTTTTTAGAGTTATGAGTCAGAAACTTTGGATGAAGACCAAATATGTATGAGAAATATAATTTTGATTATACTGATGAATTTCTTGCTAATTATAGTAGTGCAGTTATCATGGGTTCAGCTTCAAGAAAACTAGAGTATTATGTTACATTATGTAACTCTATCATACCCCCACCAACTTCTAACTCCCTTTGTTTTATTTTGAGACTGAAATTCAGTTTTTGCAGTCTTTTTCCTCTGATTCAGCTACCATTAGGATACCAATTATTTGAACTCAGTCAGGACTACTTCTTTAGAATCACTGCATTTACATACAGCAGAGAAGAAAGTGTAACCTCAGGAAGTTTGCATTCAACCAGCAGCTGTTACAGAAAACCCAAAACAATAAAGAGAGCAAGATAACAAAAAGTAGCATCATGGGTGGCACCTTACTTGCAGCCGCACTTTATATAGAACTATTTAATATACAATTATTGACACCCTCTTCTGAAAGCAAAATTTTAAGAGCACAATTTGTCTCTTTCAAGAGAGCCTAGGGAACTTTCACGCCTAGCACTTTCATTTGCTTTAGCTGAGCTAAACACAGCAGTAGTACATCTTTCCATCTTGACTCTGTCCTTGAAAGTCCTTATTAGATGCAACAAAAATGGCATATTGATTTCAAAATCTCATTTGTGGTGCATTCAAAATACTTAGCAATTCAATCTGTCTGACCTACTCCTACACCCATGTTCCTGGTTATTCACTGCCAATTACCTAGTATACTCTTCCCTGCAAAATGAAGCCATTTTTTTGTATTAGATTTTTGCTCACAGTTCTTCAAAATGATTTCAACTTGCAGCTGTGCTTAGGAGACTGGAGGGTGCTAAAACTATAGAGAAAGGATATTGACCTAGGGATTGATTTTAAAATAATTATGGAGCACTACAGGCTTACAGGGTGTTAAAGGATACCAAAGAAAATTATATTAAAATGCACTAAGAGGAAGACTTAACTTACTTTAAAAAACTCTAGCTTAAATTTGTACTTGGATGTCTTTATACTTCACAACCTACAGTTTGATTCCCAGAAGGCAGAATAATTTTCCTTTACATTTTAAAAGACTGAATTTTCCCCTAGCTTCTATGTTCTCTACTAGTCATTATACAATGATTCAGACAATAGTGATTAAACCTTGGAGACTTCAAGAATTCTCATATCAATCCTCACTGTAACATAATACATTGTTTATGAATATACTGCTATAAAGTTATGTAAACATATTTTTCTTGTATATAAAAGCCATATTTACTCTTAGATGAAATATATGT
This sequence comes from Uropsilus gracilis, assembly GCA_004024945.1. Classification (NCBI taxonomy): domain Eukaryota; kingdom Metazoa; phylum Chordata; class Mammalia; order Eulipotyphla; family Talpidae; genus Uropsilus; species Uropsilus gracilis. The sequence continues at coordinate 6,716 of PVHY01033078.1, forward strand.
GTGATACTATTGCTCCTTATGATTAAGTTAAAAGGATTTAAAAATGTAAACTCACAATCTCAGGTCATTTATTTCAAATTACAGGACCAATGCATTTATTTATGAAAAACAGATTGACATACTTGTCAGAAAGTGTTAAAGGTATACTTGAGGTATTAAAGTCTTTATTTGAATGCACAATTATAATTCTTTCTTACAATTTTTTTATATATTTACCTGAAATCAAATAAAGGACTGAAACATCTATATTTATCCAAAAGCATATCTACCTGTAAACTGCCTTTAAGAAACTAAACTACCATATTTTTTTTATTTGGTCAAAATCACAAATGAAATTAGGGCAAATCTTTTGCTATTATTGATATACTCTGCTGTGAGTCAATACTTCAAATATTTCTACATATTCAAAAGTTGTATTCATTCAAAATCTCAGGACACTGGATATAATCAAGATTTTCAAATGAACAACATTATCTTATAGCAATAGTGACAATTTTGTAGGGGGGAAATGATTTAGCCACATTAATCCAAACAACCCCAACTACACAAAAATAGCAACAAAACTGAAAATAGGAAACAAATACAGCAACCTGGATGAGATGGACAGGTTCCTAGAAAAATACAGCTCCCCAAAATTGAACAAGGAAGAACAGAGAAGCTAACCAAACCAATCACAAGCAGCAAAATTGAAGCAGTCATCAAAACTCTCCTTAAAAACAAGAGCCCAGGACTGGACGGTTTCACAAATGAATTCTACCAGACATTCAAAGATGAAATAACGCCTGCTTTACTGAATCTTTAAAAAAAAAATTGAGAAAGAAGGAAAACGCCAAACACATCGTTTACTTCGTTTACTACGAAGTAAACATCACACCTATACCAAAACCAAATAAAGTCAGCGCTATGAAAAAAAAACTATAGATCAACTTCCGTCATGAACACAGACGCAAAAATTTTAAACAAAATCCTGGCAAACTGAATCCAATGATGCATAAAAAGCATTATCCACCATGACCAAGTGGGATTTATCCCAGGGGCACAGGGATGGTTTTTTTTTTTTTTTTTCATTTTTTATTTTTTTGATGGTTGTTCTTTTTTTTATTTAACTTTTTAATTTGCATATATATGTGTATTTATATTTATATTACATTATTGCATTATTGTGTACCTCGGGGCTTTCCCACTTCACTAACACCTGTTAACCATCCTGATTTTTTGTGCTCTTCCCTCCCCTGTCTTCTTCCCCCTCCTCCTCTCTCACTCCATTATTCATAACCATTTGTTGTTTTTATTTTTTCTTATTCGTTTGTTTGTTTTTCCCTATATCCATCATATAAATGAGACCATCCTGTATTTCTCTTTTTCTATTTGGCTTATTTCTGCTAATATGAGCCTTTCTAGTTCCATCCATGTTGCTGCGAATGACGTGTTTGTCCTCCTTAATTGATGCGTAGTATTCCATCGTGTATATGTATCACAATTTTTTTTAGCAAATCGTCTGTTTTGGGGCATTTGGTTTGTTTCCAAATCTTGGCAATTGTAAACAGAGCTGCAATGAACATGCGCGTACAGGTGTCCTTTAGAATTAGTGTTTTCATGTCTTCTGGGTAGATTCCCAGTAGTGGGATTGCTGGGTCAAATGGTAAGTCCACTTTCAATTGATTGAGGGTCCTCCACATGGTCTTCCATAGTAGCCGGACCAGTTTGCACTCCCACTAGCGGTGTAAGAGAGTTCCTTTTTCTCCACATCCATGCCAACACTTGTTGTTGTTTATTTATATGGGCCATTCTTACTGGTGTAGATGATATCTCAGTGTGGTTTTAATTTGCATTTCCCTGGTTATTAGTGATGTGCAGCATTTTTTCATATGCCTATTAGCCATTTGTATCTCCTCTTTGGTGAAGTGTCTTTTTAGTTCTCCTCCCCATTTTCTGACTGGGTTTTTTTGCTGTTTTTGTTGAACTGTAAGAGCTCTTTGTGGATCTTTGTTATCAGACCCTTGTCACTTGTCTGGAGGGTAAAAATTTTCCCCTAGTCGGTTGGGTTTCTTTTTGTTTTGTTTATTGTCTCTTTTGCTGTACAGAAACTTTTTAGTTTGATATAGTCCCAGCTGTTAATGTTTTCCTTCATTTTTTTACCGGCCATAGTTGTTTCCCAAAATGGATTTCTGAGGTGACATTCATGAAGGGTTTTGCCCAGGTTTTCTTCTATGTATTTTATGGTTACAGGTCTCAACTTCCAGGTCCTTTATCCATTTTGAGTTAAGTTTTGTACAGGGTGTAAGGGTGTTGTCCTAGTCCATTTTTTTTACATGTTTTGATCCAGTGTTCCCACTATTTACTGAATATGCTATCCTTGTTCCAGAGTATGTTCTTTGCCCCTTTGTCAAAGATTAGTTGACCATATATGTGTGGTTTTATTTCTGGGTATTTGATTCTGATCCATTGGTCTGTTTGTCTGTTTTTGTACCAGTACCATGCTGTTTTAAGTATTATGGCTTTGTAGTATATTTGAAGTCTGGAATAGTAATACCACCATTCTCTCTTCTGTTTGTCAAAAGGGTATTCAGGGTCTTTTGTTGTTCCATATGAATTTCAGTAATTTTTGTTCTATCTCTTTAAAATATGTCATTGGGATCTTTATTGGAATTGCATTGACTATGTAGATTGCCTTTGGTAGTATGGCCATTTTGATAATGTTGATTCTTCCGATCCATGAACAGGGAATGTCTTTCCATTTTTTAACATCATCTTCTATTTCTTTTAAGAATGTTTTATTGTTTTCTTTGTATAGGTCTTTTACTTCTTTTATTAGGTTTATTCCGAAGTATTTGACTTTCTTTGGTGCAATGGTAAATGGGGTGTTTTTTTAATATCTTCTTCTTCTGATTGATTCTTTGCATATATGAATGCTGTTGAATTTTTTGTGTTAATTTTGTATCCAGCTACCTTTCTGAATTGTTTTATTATTTCAATCAGCTTTTCTGTTGATTTTTCTGGGTTCTCTACATAGAGTATCATATCATCCATGTATAATGATAGCTTTATTTCTTCTTTCCCTATTCAGATTCCTTTTATATCTTTCTCTTGCCTTATTGCCCTTGCTAGGACTTCCAGAACTATGTTGAAAAGGAGAGGAGAGAGTGGGCATCCCTGCGTGGTTCCAGACCTTAATTGAAATGGTTTCATAGAATAAACAGACAAAAGGGCAGGAGGAAAAGTCCAAACAAGCTAACAACCAAACTAAAGTACACAACTGGAGGGAGAAGGGGACAAGTGGAGGGGAGGTGGTGGGTGACCCTCGGGGATTACAATGATGTGAAATATATTTACATGAATAAATTATTTAAATAAAAAACTGAAAATAGGGTTTTATATTTCTGGAAAAAGTAGATATAATTTCCTTACTCCTTCTAAGTACATCTGAAAATCCTGGAGAATGTATATAAAACAAACACAGGATTTATTTTAAAGTAGAGAGAAGAAAGCAGACCAGTCAATCAGGAAACTTGGAAGATGAGGAGCAGGTAGTAGTTGCTTGGGTTTTCTTCTTTCCTTCACATATACCAGACTTGGAAGAGAAGAACTCAGCTGCCCAGAAATACCCACATCTAAATAATAATAAGGGTATTTTACTGTCTTACTTTGTTGGAGTTGTTACACAATACCACAGGCAGTGTAGCAGCATAAACCTATTTCTCATTTTCTGGAGACTAAAAGTCCATCCTATGGGTTCACACTGTAGACAGGGTAAGTCATCTCTTTGGAACTTCTTTTTTAATGGAACTAATCCCACTCACCTACTAAAGGTCCCATCTCTCCTTATCTCCACATTGGGGATTAGGATTTCAACATAAGAAATTTGGAGGACACAAACATTGAGAAAAAAATTGTATGATCATATCAATGGACACAGGAAAAGTTCAATACCCACTTATGATAAACATTTTAAAAAATTAGAATTTAGGGGAACTTCCTCAACTTGATAAATGCATCTATCAAAAGTCTACATTTACTTTTTTAACCCCCTTTTTTTTAGTTTTAGCTGATGTATGATACATGAAAACTGAACACATTGTAACAATACTGCTTACTGTATTTCCACAAACTGAACACACCTTTTAACCAGTGACCATATAATGAAACACAACATTATCTCAAGATTTCAGAAGTCCTTCCTATCAAGAATCTCCAATGGTAATCCCCATTCTGACTTGTAATCCTATTGATATTGTGCTGGGGTTTTTTTCCTTTTTTTTCCAATTATATATATATATATTTAATATTTCACATCATTTCAGTCCCTGGGGGTCACCCACCACCTCACCCTCCCACCCGCTCCAGCTGGTCCCCATTCTCCTCTTGTGCAGTTTCATTTGGTTGACCATATATTAGTGAAACCATTTGGTTTCTGTCCCTTTCCATCTGGCTCGTTTCTGCTAGAATGATTTTTTCCAGGTACATCCAGGTTTCCATAAATTCATCAAATTTGTCGTTTTTAATTGCTGAGTAATATTCCATTGTGTATATGTACCACATTTTTTTCATCCAGTCATCTGTTTTGGGGCATTTAGGTTGCTTCCATGTCCTTGCAATTATAAATTGTGCTGCGGTAAACATCCGAGCACATGTGTCCCTTTGTACCCACATATAGG
>PVHY01033079.1:0-11412 GCA_004024945.1 Uropsilus gracilis
TCCTTCCTTCCTTCCTTCCTTCTGCTTATTTACTTATTTATTTAGTTGAGGTAACATGGGTTTGCAATTCAGATGTACACAATCACATATCTTCAAATGTATGTTACCATGCCACATCCACAAGGCATCCATACTCCTCCACCATGATCCATTGTTTTCCCTCTCCCCTGTATTCTCCGCCCAACCCTCCTCATCTGGTAGCTGCAATTCTACAGTAGTCAGAATTCTAAGGTTTGTTATTATTTGATTCTGACCATTTATTTTGTGTCTCTATAGCCCACATAAAGTGAAACCATCTGGTGTCTTACTATGTATTTTTTAAAAATACATAAAGACTAAGAGAAAGCATTACACTTTTTTTTAATGGAAAAAAATATGTAATGCTAATATATCTACAAAGAAGATAAAGTGAAAAACAGGATGACGGAAGGATGGTGGATCTCATCAGTTTGCTACTTAAAAACATTTAAACGAGCTGGGCACGGTGGCTCGTGCTTGTAAGCTTCAGCCTATGAAGTGGCTGGGGCTAGGGATCGCGGTTCGAGTCCCGCCTGGGGCCCGTAGCGAGACCTAGTTCCAAAAAAATAGCGTGGTGGCGCGTGCCTGTCATCCCAGCTAACATCCCAAAAACAACAACAACAACAACATTTAAACGTAGCCCTTTGGTTTAAACATCAAGACCAAATCTTTTTTTTTTTTTTTTTTTGAGACTAGGTCTCACTATTTTTGTCCGTGGAACCACAGGCTCTCGTTGCCCGGGGTACCACAGACTCAAGCAATTCCCAGCCTCAGCTTCCCACGTAGCTGGGATTACAGCACGCACCACCATGCCCAGCTGTTTTTTGGAACTAGGTCTTGCTGCGGGCCCCAGGTGGGACTCGAACTGCGATCCCTAGCCCTGGCCGCTTCATAGGCTGAAGCTTACAGGCACGAGTCACCGTGCCCGACCCAAAATCTTTGTTTGTTTTGGATTTTATTTTATGTTTTTGATTTTATTTTTTAAATTGATTGCACATATATGATTGACTACTTTTCTATTCAACTTGTGCTAGTCTGCTAATTCTCCTCTCAGTGACTTTTTATTTCAATTGTGAGTTTGTAATTTATAGAAGTTAGGTTCTTTTCAAATCTATTTGTTTCTTGTTCAAATTTTAAGCTATTTCTTTGAACATACTTATTTTACATTCCAATAGCTGCTGTTTCTGCTGCTTCTCATTCATGGTGTTTTATGTGTGTACATGATGGTATTAAAGTAGGAATCATTCAGGGGGGGTTGTATATGTTTTTGTTGCCTACTCAAGGGAACTACAGAACTTTGACCTCTATCTATTTGTAACCACTTTAAATTTTCCACTTGTGGTTTCTTGGATCACAGAGATCTTGCAAAATTGGACCAAAAACATAAGTTTTTAAAGCCTAGTGGATGGTTTTGAATTCATGAGGTTATTTTTTCCCCTGGAGGCAACTTTCCTTATCTCCTGGCCTGGTGGGATTTGTCTCACCTCCACTCGACTTTAGAGTTCTGGTTTTTTCGGTAATATCTCCTATTGGAGCTTCTGCCTTCGTTGGACCTTCAGCGTCATCTGTTCTCACAAGGTCTGGCCACAGAATCTCTGATACTACGTAGAAGTGTCTTACTTCATGGGGTTCCTGGTTTCCCTTGTTTTGGGGGTGATTTCACTTCCTTTCTTTGTGTGCCATCTTACTGATCCATCTTATCAGCATATGATGTCTTCATCCAGTATTTGAAGTTGGTTCCTTCGACACATTTAATTGACCAGCATTCTGAAGGACCAACATTCTGCAGTTGTTTTACCAGAGTCTTCTTTATCCCTGTGGATCCAATGATCTCTGTCTTCTGAAAACTTCGATAACACTTACCATTCTCATAAAATGTCTGTGGCAGTCCCTGGTTCCCCTTGGCTGGGTGCATCAAAGCCTGGACTTTGCAATTCAATAAACTAGTGTTTGCTTGGTCTGAGCTACCTCAGTTCCACTCCTGTTTTTATGGTTAACACAGGAATTTTGTCTCATGTATGTCATTCTCCTTGCCTGTAAAAGCATGCTGACACCTCTATCTTGAGTTCCCTGAGATGATCAGATGAAACCAGGTCTTCCTCTAGCACACGCTGGGTGTTAAGGAGAACAAGTAGAGACCACAAATGAAGCTGACACTTGCACAAAATGGTTTATTTGACTGGCAAATTATCCCTTTGTAATGACAGAAGAAACATCCACTGTAATTTTTATATAGCTTAAAGTCAGCAAAATATCAAAGACAGCTAAATTTTATTATTGCTCAATAATTGATGAATTAGTGATACTTTGATAAGTAATAAGTACTTATCAAATAAATAAAATAAAAACATACAAATATATCTTATACATGCTTACTCCAGAAGATTTATATTTCTTGCCTTTATTTCAGAAAAAGTTACAGTGGTTTGTCAACATTGTCACAGAGATGTGTTCTATTGATAGTGATACCAAATTAGACACTATTCTTGAGTCACTGTAGTTCCCTTAGATTTTTAAAAATTTCTTTAATTTATGGAACTACCTTTTGTTCCAGCAATTCCACTTCTGGGAATCTACCCAAAGGATACAAAAACACTAACTCAAAAGGACAACTGTACTTTGATGTTTATTGCAGCACTATTAACAATAGCCAGGATATGGAAACAACCCAAGTGCCCCAAAACAGACAAATGGATCAGGAAGTTGTGGTATATGTACACAATGGAGTACTATTCTGTAATCAAAAAAGACAAATTTGATGCATTTGTGATAATCTGGAGGGACCTCAAAGGAATCATGTTAGTGGAAATAAACCAGAAAGATAAATACTGGATGATCTCACCTATATGCAGGATATAGGGGGAAAAAAAAACAAACAAAAGGACAATAAAATTTAAAACTGTCAGCGGAACATAGAACAAGAGACAGGGAGGGGAGTAAAATCAGGAGAGGAATGGGCAAAAGAAATTAAGATGATGGTTCATGCATGACAAAGTGGTGGGAGAGCCTTGGTATAGGAAATGATGTAAATATATATATGTACAATCAATTTTAAAATAAATAAATTAAAAAATAAAACATTTTAATTTTAAAAATTACTTTCATTTGGAAGAAACTTCTGTTGTGTCTGCTTAGTTTTGCTGAGGCAGAGTAACTGGAATTGTTTTAAAAAGATGCCTAAAGTCACACCTGAAATCAGGAGCTTAAATATAATGACTTTTTAAGGTAATTATAAAGGAAAATATTAAATATCTTTTGTGAATCATCATCTATTATATTGTTGTTTTGACTCTCTTAACAATATCTAGATGCAAATATTTGATTCTTTTTTTTTTTCAAGGAAAAAGATAGTACAAACTGAAAATAGTAGGATTTTGATCAGCCAAAATTGTATCTCAGTATATAATACCCAGGAAAAAAATAATCTCTGTAGAAATTAATTCCAGGATTATTTGTATGTGGATCTCTTTTTGTAGCCCAGTTATCACTTATCAGCTAACTTTAAAATAGGGAACAGACATTTGTTTCCTTTTTTGTATTTTACTTTAATTGGAATGCTATTTTTGTTGCAGATTTCACATGTGGCTCCTACGGTTTAGGAAAATTCTATGCATATTTAAAACAATAAATATGCATTTTCAGTGTCTTTAAAAATGAAATAGTCAAGCCTAGGGTTTTGTTTTTTTTTCTTTTCGGTAGACTTTTGCTTACAGCTCCAAAACACATATCTGTGGAGAATGCAGATTCAAAATGAATATAATCCCCCCCCCCCAGTTTAGATTTGCTCTGTATTTGAGGACCTTCTGTTGTCTCTCTGATCTCTTTCAGTCATCTTGTCTCTTATCTAAGTTGTATCTGTGTTTAATTGCATTTACTTGGCATTATCATTATGTGAATGAGAATAGCTTATGGTCAAATTTGATCTGTATTTCAGGAGACATCCTATATTTGGGGAAGTTGGAGAGAATGCTACGTATATAATCTTTTATTTTATTTTATTTTATTTTATTTTATTTTATTTTATTTTTTTGAGACTAGGTCTTGATATTTTTGCCCGTGGAACCGCAGGCTCTCATTGCCCGGGGTACCACAGACTCAAGCAATCCCCAGCCTCAGCTTCCCAGGTAGCTGGGATGACAGGTGCGCTCCACCACACCCAGCTATTTTTTTTGGAACTAGGTCTCGCTACAGGCCCCAGGCGGGGCTCGAACTGCGATCCCTAGCCCTGGCCGCTTCATAGGCTTAAGCTTACAAGCACGAGCCACCGTGCCCAGCCCTGTATATAATCTTTTAAAAGAAGTCATCCATTCTTCTAAGAAATAGAAACTGTGAGCTGCTATTTGTAGCTCTAAGAATGCTTTTGGATTTATGGTCAAATATTGACCTTGTATCAGTTTTCTATTGTTGCTGTTATAAAGGACCACACTTGTGATGGCTTAAAGAAAGAAGAAACATTTATTATTGTACAGTTCTGTAGGTTGGAAGACTGCCAGGGGCCTCCCCAGGCTGCAGTCAGAGCATCCATTTCCTCCTCTCTTCTCCCAGTTACAGGGCGACTGACTTTCCTTGGATGGTGGCCTGTTTCCTCCCTCTTCCAAGCCAGCAACTCTGATCTCTCTGCTTGTGGTCCTTGCCTCTCTCTTCCAACCCTTGTGTTTATAGTGGACATACATGGATAATACAGATAATCTCCCAGTTTTAAAGTTAGCTGATAAGTGACTTTAATGCTATCCTGTGACCTTAATTCCCCTTTGGCATGTACACAGGTATTCTCAGGTTCAGACACCTTTTTGGGACCCATTATTCTACTTACACAGACTTTCCAGCTGTGTTATACTTGTTATCACAGTCTTGCCCATAGCAGACTTTTAAAGTAATGCCTAAAGTTGAAAATGATTTTCTTTGTTCTTAAATCAAAGATTTGCACTTTCACATAAAATATAAAACCAGCGGAATGCTTCATCTTTTCAGTCACTTTATTCTGCAAATCAACACTCTGAATAGTGGTAGTTATTCAGGGGACTTTCTAGCCTGCTATCTTTTTAAAAATTTTTTTACTTTTTATTGTTTGCATAGCCTGCTATCTTCTGCCTGAACTGAATAATATTATTCACTTTAAACAATATTCTGTGGCTGGGCACGGTGGCTCCTATGCTTTAATCCCAGCCTAAGAAGGAAGACCGAGACTAGGATTGCTTGGGTCCGCGGGTTTGAGACCGTCCCTGGGCAACATAGAGAGACCTAGTCTCAAAGAAATACCTGGGCATGGTGGTGTGCACCTGTAATCCCAGCTACCTGGGAGGCTGAGGCAGGGAATCACCTGAGTTCGCAGGATCCCACCTGAGATCGACTACTCAGTTCTGATCCCAGATGGGGACTACCCTGGGCAACATAGTGAGACCTAGTCTCAAAAAAAAAGAAAAAAATCTGTATCTCTTTGTTGTTGTTGTTCACTAAATCCTCCATCCTAGATAATGATGTATTTCATTATTATTTACGCATTTAAATGTTCTTCCTGATGAAATTTACTATCACCTGTAAATATGGTGTGACATGTATCAAGAGTATCCTTACACCTGAATGAATATTTGACACTGATTCTTTAACAAGTTCACATCAGCATGTACCACCAGTTGTTTATGCATGACTGTCCCATCAGTGGTACATGCACACACACATGTGCTCCATTAAATCAGTTCATTTAATATAGATCAGCCCCACTGAGTGAAGAAAAATACAAATAATAGAACTGTCTGACAGCAGAACCGTATGAGATAGGTCCATTGTGAATATGTTAAAGAACATCATCTCAGTGTCCTAAATTGTCATTTATCTGTCATTGCTCAGTACCAACAATGACTGACTATTAATTCAACCTATTTACCTAAATCAGCCTACTTGCATGGGAGTTGTGTGCAAGCTATATTTTCTGTTCTTTTAATTAGAGCTTAAGTGTGCTTTCCTTCAGGAAGTAAACATGGTCCTGCCTGAACAGAGACTTAGTGTCTGAGTGTCACAAACCCTGCAGGCACTCACTGGTGACAGGGCGTACTTTATGCATGACTTGTGGTCTGCCTTCCTCCTCATTCTCTCCAGGCCCTCAGCCTACAGGCTCCTGGCTGGTCTCTGTCCCCTGGCTTTTCACGTCCATGTCTTTGGATTCATCTTGCCCTTCTTGCTAAAGGGAACCTTCTCTTTTGTGATGGACTAGGTCTGGGTGGCATGATGCCGCACAGTGCTGATGCAGGAGCTGAAGAGGAACTGGGGCGGCATTCACAAGTTCTGAGGGCTTATTAGAAGGCAGACCTTCCCCCCACCCCCCTTGCAGCCCCACTGGATGGCAGTCAGTTCTTCCAGTGAGCTACAGACAGACACCTGCAGGAGGAAGCTGCAGATGATCTGGTTTAAAGACTGTTCCACCTCACCAGTGGCCATAGTCAGCTCTGGCTGCACCACAGTCTCACACAACTCTTAAACAACAGACCTTTATTTTTTCTTACATTTCCGAGGTTGGAAATGTAATCTCGAGGTGCCAGCAGGGCCGGTTTCTTCTGTGGCCTGATTCGGCTTACAGATGGCCTACTCATTGCCTAGTTGCATGACTGTCCCTCTGTGTATTTCCTTACCTGGGGTCCCCTGTGTGCAACCAAATGGCCTAATTTTAATGTCATTATCCCTTTAAAGACTGTTCCCAAACAGAGTTATATTCTGATTACTGGAGGTTAGGGCTTCAGCATATAAATTTTGTGGGGGACCCAGTCCAGCCCAGGACACCTCATTAAAGAGGAAATCAAGGCTTGGAGACATCTGTGGCAGTGCTGTCATCTGCAAGCTCATGGCCCTTCCAAGCAGCCTGATTATTCTGTCTGAGGCTGGGGGTTTCCACTGAGAAGTCAGCTTTGCTCCCACTCCTTCTGGCATCTTGGATAAATGCCTCAACCTTCATAAGCCTTAGTTTCTTTTTCTGTGAAGTGGGGTCAACACAAGGCTCTCATTACTGAGGGGACTTCATGAATTTAGCACACACACATATACATACCCCTACCTCTCCCCCCTCCCCCCAGCCCCCTTTGCCCTCCCCACCCCCATTGCCTCTGCCTTTTGCCTGCTATGAAAACCCTCTAGATTTATCACCAGCCAGAATGCTCTATTATTTTCCCCAGGTGATTGGCAGTCTAATAGCCAGAAAAACCAAGGGTTGAAAACAGTTCCAGTGGAGTTTCAGACATCAACTGGCAGGTGCTCAGGGTCTTTTCTGAAACTTGGGCCTGTGACGGGCGTTGAAAGGAAACTTCAGTGATGTGCCCTTGCACCCGGGTACCTGTGGCTTCCCACTTCTAAATGATAGGCTGCACACAATTTGACTTCATTTCACTCTAAATTGTCCAGTCTGCAGCAGGGATGCACAGTGGAGACTACAAATCAATTCTGCTGTGAAATAAGCCGGTGGCCTAGCATCAGGGCGCACGGCAAGGAGACCCAACTGCCGAATATTAAGGCGATGATTGTAATTTGTCTTTGGAGGTCAGACTGGGTGTGAATACAAAATCATTTTCAAATGTTTCCTTTGTTGTTTGGATTTATGGAGCATGCGTTCTATTAGGATTTACTCTGCACTTTGCTCAGGCAGGAGGATGGAGAGAATGTATCTCCCTTCTCATGCTCTGGGGACTCAGAGTGGCTAGCAAGCCTTATAAACTGAGGTGCAAGCTGGGGAGGGTCAGGGCATTTGGGAACCTCACTGCTCCAGAACAGAGAAACTCCATTCCTTTCACCTTTCCTTTATCCACCTGTCTTTTTTTGGTGGGACTGCTTTAAATCCTGCCCCTGTGGCCTGGTTAATGGGTTCCTATAAGTCTGGGGTCAGGTTGGCAGGTTAGAGGGAAGCGAGTTCTTTCACTCTGAACCTGGCTCTGGTTCTAAGGTATCCTCCTCAGGTCCAGAGTTAGATCCTTAAATACAGACACTTGTCCAATTTGAGGATTTCCCAGGTCTGCTGTTTCCCTTATGCTTTGACAAGTGACCAGTCTTTCTTGCCTGTCACATGCTGGCATCCAAAGAAGGGACAGAAGTCATGTACTGAGTCACCTAGGAAGAATGTAGGTGTCCCCCTCCGCCATCCCATCCCCAGCTCCTGTCTACCCACTGCTCGCCAAACTGGCCTGCAGCCCAGCTTCCTGCCTGCATGCCCCACATACCTGGGGCTCAGCGGAGCCAATTTATGGGACCTGCTAGCCTTAGTCACACGAAGGAGAGATAATAATTGAGCTTTAGCATTTTAATGAGCCAGCACCACTTTGATAATTTTTTTTTTTTTTTTAAAAAGGAAGAAAGAGGCATGAGAGGCAAAAAGGTATCTGTATCTGTAGGAAGATCTTCCTCACCATCAGCGTCTTCCTCCTCTGCATCTACGGCTGGAGGCTGTTGTTTTCCTCCTCTGCATTTGAGGCTGGAGGCTGTCGGCCCCTTTGACTGCTTCTGGACGGCCTGTGGGGTGGACCAATTGCAAGCTAGATTCCCACTGTCCATAGGAGGAGCTTGCCCACTCCAACTGGGAACCAAGATATAGGAATCACTTGATTACCTAAGGCCCAAAGCTAATCCAAGTAGTATTTTGTCATTGGACCACGAAGCAGCTGCCTTATTCCCCATACCTCCTGGTTGACCAGGTTAACCTCAAATTGAAGTGGGAAGGGGATGTGTTCCACACAGCTGATTCAGAGGCCAGGAAGGACACTGAGGCCCAGTCAGGGGACATGCAACTCAGTGGCCCAGCTTGCGCCCCCTCCTCAGCTAGCCCTACTTTTCTCCATGCTTCCCTGGGAATTCATGACTCAGACCCGCAAGAAACAGTACCAGTCATATAACACTGATAATTTTCAATTCAATCTCCTAGGGTTGCTTTCTTGCACTATGAAGTTGCTAACCCAAGTAGGAGATGGCAGTGAGGTCTCCATCCCACAGCCCAAAAAATCAAAAGGAACCCAGTTTGTGATGACCGCTGATGTTCTCGCAGCTGTCAGTTGCCTCCATGAACTATGCCTTTTCAGTTTACCTTTCAAGGGTCTAACAGCTTTCTCCTAGATAGTGGCTCCTGCTGAGAGGAAACTTTGCTCCCAGAACACTGCCAATATCTGGAGGCATTTTGGGTGGGGCATGGAGTATGCTAGAGAGGGGCTATGTACACAGCTGAGCCACACCTTCCGAACCCCCCCACCCCAAAGCACTGCCTGGTTCCAAATGCCTGTAGTGTCAAGGTTGAGAAACCCTGATCTAAACAAACCCAAAGAGCTGGGCATGGTGGCTCGTGCCTGTAAGCTTCAGCCTATGAAGTTGCTGGGGCTAGGGATCGCGGTTCAAGTCCCACCTGGGGCCCATAGCGAGCCCTAGTTCCAAAAAATAGCTGGGCGTGGTGGCGCGCACCTGTAATCCCAGCTACCTGGGAAGCTGAGGCTGGGGATTGCTTGAGTCTGTGGTACCCCGGGCAACGTGAGCCTGCGGTTCCATGGGCAAAAATAGCAGGACCTAGTCATAAATAAATGAATGAATGAATGAATGAATGAATGAATGAATGAATGAATGAATGAATGAATAAACAAACAAACAAAAATAAACCAACCCAAAGAGACAAGAGGGCCCTGCAAGCACGCTTACTGGGCAGATGGCACACCCACATTTCCCTTCTCAGTTTCTGCCCCACCATGTTCTCATACCATTTACATTCTGCTTTTTTCACTTAAGATTGTGCCCTAAGATTTTTGCACCTGCTGCCATGCTGTGCTCACAGATACCATTCCTAGTGAGCATTGTACAGACTTCAGATGGATGGATACCCCCGGTTTCACCTGACTAGTCCCTGGTGAAGGGCACAGGTTGCGTGGCATGGAGTGGCCATGCATGCCCACTGTGACTGGCCCCCTCTCCTCCTGCAGCCTAGGCTGATGCCCTCATAGTCTCCATCATCAAAGGCCTTTGTGAAGCGCCTTGGTTAAACTAGCTGGTCCCTGGAGCTGCTCTGCAGAGATGCTGTAGCCCCTCACATTCGGGGCATGCTGGCTCAGACAGACAGCCTACATGTCAGCCAACCACAAAGGCAGCCAAAGACCTGGCTGTAGGCCCAGGGCGGAGGGTGCAAAACCAAAATCTTAAGCACTATTCATGCCAAAGGTAAATTGGAATGCAAATAGGCTGGATTTCCTTCAGTTGTCCCCTCCTGCTGTTTGCAAGCTCCTGGAGGGAAGTAGTAGATTTTAGAAGCCTATGGGAGGAAGGGGGGATGGAAGAAATGAAAAGGAGTAGCTGGCAAGTCAAGAATTGGGGTCAGGTGTTCCAGCCTCAAGTTCACAGACACAACCTGAACCCCAAGCCTATGAGAGGTATTCCTCCTGGGACCTCCTGCTGACCCTGAGTCGTATCTCATGCCCTTTCATTTCCCTATGCAGGTCTTCCATGAACAGGGCATCCTCTTTGGCTACCGACATCCACAGAGTTCTGCTACTGCCTGTCTCCTCAGCCTTTTCCAGATGACCAATGAGACCCTCAACATCTGGACTCACTTGCTGCCCTTCTGGTACTTTCCAGCTCCCTTGCCCCACCCATCTCGTTCAGGAACTCGAAACTGGGCTTCCCTAACCAGAGCCTATTAGGGGAGCACCCTAGTGTTTGGGTGTGCAGATATTGGGGTCTACTGCAGGAGTGCACTTTTAGGCAGGGGTTATGGGAGGATATGAAGGGACACCCAGTTTTTCCTGCACCATCATATTCATCTTGGAGACTTTTTGGGTTTCCAGAAGTTCTGGTTAAAGTGTCCCTTGCTCAATCATGGCACCTCTCTGAGCTGGCATTTTCCTGCCTGCAAAGCAGAAGTGGCAGTCTGTGCTTTTCCTAGGGTTGCTGTGAGGCATGTAGAAGACGGTGTGAAAGGCATGTACATGGAGCTGTGGGTGCTTGAGATGTGGGGTAAAAGGCTAGGTATCGCTTGGAGCTAAGAGCAAAGCTTGGGGAATGCATTTGGAGTTGGAGTGGGAACTTCCAGGAAGGTGGAGCCAAAGGCCAGCTTCACAAACCCCACATCTGTGACCAAGAGCAGAAAGTGGGACCTGTTCTGTTTGGGTGGGCTGCGTGCAGACCCTGGTGGGATATGTCCCGGCTGCCTCACAGCTGACTGTGCTGGTCAAGGAGCCACCAGCTTGGCTAGAAGACCACCCAGCGGAGTGATAGAGTAGCTGGCAAAACTTGAGAGCCCAGAGTAAGGTACCCAGAGCAAGGTGGGTCTAGGAGATCATGAATAGATGAGACAAGCGCATGTCTGAAAAAGAGCAGGTAGCCTAAGCTTGCTTGCTTGCTTGCTTGCTTGATTCATTCATTCATTCATTCATTCATTCATTCATTCAT
>PVHY01033080.1:0-11374 GCA_004024945.1 Uropsilus gracilis
AGGACTGGACATTCCTATTCAGCAACTATAGATGAGTTTTCTGAGCACACAAAGTTGGAAGATACAATGTCAAACAACTTACTCATAAACCAAACAAGGAAAAGCTAAAGAAGAGAGAAAGGAAAGGAGAAAGGGAAGGAGGGAGGGGGAAAAGGTACCAGAAAATCCCACAGCACCATCTGCTGGAAAAGTGGAAGTTCTGTATTATTAAAACAGTGAAAAGGTAGATGGAAAAAAATGCAACAATGCCACCATGAGTCTTCAAGGGATTGTTCCGGAACAAAGAGAATGAACGTCTTGAATCCAGCTGCAAAATGTGGAAGATAATTTTCTTCCCATCAGATTCAGAGTTTAAAAATTGTTATAAAAATTTTTAAAAAGGAGTAAATGGAAAAATTATTCAAACATATACAAAACCTTCAGAAAAACTAATGAATATTCTGAAAAATAAAATTAATAGAAAAGTAAAAACTGAATCTTTAATAAAAGTACAGATACAGGAAATAAAAACATTAAGGAAAACAAAAATTCTGCGGATATGGAAGTTATGAATAGAACAAATAGAAGACTGACTCAGTGACTTTGAAGATGGTAAAAGTACAGATGAAAAAGAAAAAGTAATATGAAGGTAAAAATTAAGAAACACAATTGATAGGGGTGCTGTGGTAAACTGAGGGGCTGTGCATTGGTGGTGCTGCATTGTAATGACAGTCATTGTGCTCTGGTGGGTGTGGACTTGGAGAAGGGAAGTTAAGCCTTCTCACAAAAGGAGAAGACTGGGAGGGTATTTAAGGAGAAGAGACAGAGACAGAGGTAGAGAAAAGGCATGGAGAGGAGAGAGAGCAGAGGAGTAACAGGGAGGTTGGAGGCCCTAGAGCTGCCACTGCCATGTGCAACAGCAAGCAGGGAAGGAAACCATTCTGAGGGCTTCCATTCCCAGTCCAGGCCAGTAAGGATCCTGGGGAAGCATGTTGAAGAAACTTGTAATGTGTAAGTTGATTTGGAAATGTGGTACCTTAGAACTTGGTTTAACTTTGAAATTGCAAAGTTTGGAAATTATCTGGAGATCTGTGGAGAACTTTCTGAGGCCATCTTGGTTTCATTTTGCCTGAAGTGAGTAGAGCTGTGCCTTTGAACAAGGGATGATGTCATCTTGGTTCCTTCCTCTACATTGAAGGTGGGACAACCACTATCTTGTGGACACATATGGGTTAGGACTCATGTGCAATTTTTGCACTAGGACTGAAATGGTTGGTAAGATTACAAAGGAGTTCATTATATGCTCAGTGACTTTTTTGAATTTGTCTTTTAATAAGTAAATATATTTTGGCCTTCTCTCAAGGTTAGTGTGGTCTTGCTACTACTCACCTGGGCTGGAACTAACTTATGGAATAGCTAGGTTTAAAGGGCCAGCTGTTCTTGTTTTTAAGCTTATTTAAGGTATCTGCTTTGATTGTTTTGTTACCCAATTTCACTTTGAGGATAATTTAACTCCATGAGGGAAAGCCGTATAAGAAAAATGCACTTTCTGGAAGGGGCCAAAAGAGAGAAAGAAGCAAAGAACTCATTCAAGGATATAATAGAGACAAAGTTCAGATATCTGGAGAAGGAACTAAAATTTATGAAGTCCATGAAACTAAAAGAATACCTGGTTACCTAAATGTAACTGATAGGGGGGCTGTGGTGAAATTGATATGATAGTACTGCATTAAAATAGCATCCACTGTACCCTGGTGGGTGGAGACCTGGAGAAGGGAAGATAAACCTTCTCATGAGAAGAAGTGAGAGAGTGAGTGAATTTAAGGAGGAGCAGAGCAGAGAGGCATGGAGAGGAGAAAGATGTGGAAAGGAGGAGAGGAGTAGCAGGATCTGCAGATGATGTGTAGGAGCAGTCAGGGAAGGAAGCCATGCTGTGGCTTCCTTCCATTCCCAGCCTGGGCTGGTGAAGAGCCCAGGAAAACATGTTGGAGAAACTTGTGACTTGTGTAAGCAGACTTGGAAATGTAGTACTTGAGTACTTGATTTAACTTTGAATCTGTGAAACTTGGAAAATGTCTGGAGAACTGAGGAGAACTTGCAGTGTTACTGTTTTCATCATGAGATGTCTGAAGTGGTTGCTGCTGTTGTATCAAGTGAGTCTTGTTGGTTCAGGCCACTTTAGTGGTGAAGCTGAAAGAATGCCAGAGATGTGCCTTTTTGGAGAATTGAATTTCTTCATTGAGGTTTTTCATTGGATTTGAATCTCCCACTTTTGAAGGAGTGAGGGTGCCATTTTGGTTCCTTTATCTGGGTTGAGGGTGGGACAGCCACCATTTTGCAGATGCACGTAGCTGAGCAGGCATATGCAGGTTTTGAGCTAGAGACTGAACTGGTGGGTAACAGTACCAAGGAGGTTCCTGGTACCATCAGGGGCTTTTGTTTGTTTCATTTTTTGATAAGTAAATCTGTTTTTACCACCTTTTAAGGTTCATGTGGTCTTGTTACTGCTTGCGTGGGCTGGGATGAACCTAGGAAGTAGCTGTTTTTGTAGAGCCAGCTACTCCCATTTGTAAGTTTTGTTAAGTACCCGGATTTGCTTGTTTTTGTACCCAATATCATAATGACAACTACACCAAGACATGTAATTGTGATACTTTCCATAGTTCAAGACAAAGAAAGTATATTGAAGCTGACCAGGGCTAAGAAGTAAATAACAAATAAAGGTACCTCCATTAGGTAGATATCTGACTTCTGTGATAAAACACTATAAGAAAGGGAGAATGGAATTATATATATATATATATATATATAATATTTAAACTGCCAGCCAGTAATACTTTGTCATGTAAAATTGATAATGGGTGGGAAAACAAGCAAAATGGGTTGATTAATCATACTTACAAGGGAAGCAGCTGGCCCTTTAAAGTCAGCTACACATCAGTTTCTTCCCAGCCTGCAAATGGCAGTAGCAAGACAACATAAACTTTAAGAGAGAGGCAAAAACAAACTTACTTATTAGAAGACAAATCAGACAAGAGTCACTGAGGGGTACAAGGAACCCCCTTTGGTAATCTTAACACACAGTCCAGTCTCTAGTCCAAGAGCACATGGCTGCAGCAGCCATGCGCATCCACAAAATGGTGGCTTTCCCAACTTAAGCTAGATAAAAAAGTTAAGATGGCACCTCCACTCCTTCCTCAAAGATTCAGCTTCACTCACTATAAACCAAAAAAAAAAAGTCAAGATGGCTTTGTTGATCCTTCTCTGAAAGCAGAAGGTTAAAATCCAATGAGGAAAGCCAGGATGGTGTCATCAAATTTTCTCCAAAAGACACAGTTCTGACATTTTTTCAGTTCCAACTCCAAAGTGGCCCTGCATCAGCAAAACTCACTTGATACAGCAACACAGAAAATACTTCAGATGTCTCACACTGAAAACAGCAACACAGCAAACTCTCTTCAGTTCTCCAAAAGACTTCCAAGTTTTGAAACTTCAAAATTAAACCAAGCTTTTAAGTGCCACATTTCCAAGACACCTCACACAGGTCACAAGTTTCTCCAATATGCTTCTCCAGGTACCTGCCTGGCTAAGGATGGAAGCCCAAATCTTGGCTTCCTTCCCTGCCTGCTGCCCCACATGGCAGCTGTAGCTCTAAGGCCTCACAGCCTTCCTGCTGCTCCTCTCTGTACCTTCCTTCTCCGTTTCTCTGTTCTGTGTCTTCTGTCTCTTACCATGTCTATTTCTCTGTCCCCTCCCTAATCATTTAATCCTCTTTTCTTGCAAGAAGGCTTAACTTCCTTTTTCCAAATCTCCATCCACCAATGAACATAACTGCTATTTTAATGCATCACAACCAGTACTGGGGGCCGCATCCCCATAACAAAATCTTCAGATGTGAGGAAGAAATAAGGGTCTTCTCAAAGAAATAGTATTCAAAGAAATTTGCAAACCTCCTCTATAGGAAATGTTGAAAGGAGCACTCATTTATAAATCAAAGAGAAGATACCCACAAAAAACTGAGCAAGGAAATAGGACCAGAAAACTAGACAAATGGCAGCAACATATCTTCATTTATCAAAAACCACCTTAAATGTAAATGGACTGAAGTCACTAATCAAAAAATACAGAGTAACTGGTTGGATTAAAAAATAAATTCACTTTTTGTTTTCAGCAGAGAAAGCACCTGAGTTCCAAAAATTATCATAGACTCAATTGAGCAGAACGACAGGAACAATAATCCTTATATGACATAAAATAGATTTTCAGCTAAAAGATATAACAAGAGACAGGAATGAGTAATATATTGATTAAAGAAAAAATACATCAAGAAGACAGATGCACCAAATGAAGGCGCATCAAAATATAAAGCAACTATCATCAAATCTGCAAATAACTTTAGTAGTGAAGCTGTGACCCCAATCTGGGCATTGCTATTTGTTGGTAAAACTTAAGCATTGCCATTATCTGTGTCTAAAAAACACCTTAGGTTAAGAATGACCTAAAACCAGATAAGGGTATTCTTTAAATTACCTTGATGTTGTATATCTTAAGCATACTTGATGAATATGCTAATCTAATACTCCGGGGCTATTATTCCAAGGCCCAGGTAGGGAAGGGGAGATAGACCACTAGAGCAGATTGTGCTGTGAATTGGAGACTCTGGTTTTATGAAAGAAGGGGGAGCAAGACAAAGGATAAAAATAAAGGATCAGGGACTGGGGATATAATTTTTGGAAAGGAGAACTGAGCAGAACTCAGATATCTAGGAAAATGGCACTAGGCATGGAGAGTTTGGCTTTAGAGAGAAAAGGACCCAGGAGCTGAGTATTTTTGGGGTTTCCCTGGCATTCAGGCCTCCCAGGGTCTGGAGCTGTATGAAGGCAGAGAGGCAATCCTGATGAAGTGTTGTGCCACTACAAAACCAGGATAGACCCAGAGCTGAACCTCCTGCTGTGGAATTGTTATCTTGAGAGGAGGGGCAGGTTTTTTTTTTTTTTTTTTTTTTTACTAAATTTCCTTTTCCAGGTCTTCTTGAACCAAAGAAAAACCCTTAACTCTTTATTCGCTTCAATACAGGCAAAAGCCATTATCAACACTTAAGCTTCCACACTCTAGTTACCTTTGTCATTCAGATACCTGCAGCTTGTCTGCTCACCCTAGTGCCTCTCCCAAACTGAAAAAAAAAAAAAAAAAACAACAAACCAGAGCTATAACCTGGATTCTTTGTCACCCACAGCCTTGCTATGTAATTTTAAAGCCAGCCCAAACTCTTAAAGTGGTCAAAGTATTTATTACTAAATAAGTCAGTAAGAAAGTGATTACCCAAATATGTACTACAAAGTAAACATGAAAACATGTCCATGTATGTACTACAAAATAAACATGAAAACATGTCCAAAACTGCATTTTTGTCCCTGGTCACCTCAGCATATGTCCAATTAGTTTTAGTTCAACAGCACATGTTGCCAAAGCAGAGCATTCCTTTTGTCCTCCTTTGGTGTCTGTTCTGGCTTTCTCCAAATATGCAGTTGAAAACATGATGTTCTTCTTTTCTTTTGGCAAATTCTCAATTTGAGGTTGTAGAAAAACCCAAGACACAGGAATCAACATAAAGTCTGTGTTTTCAGGCCCTACCCATGGCCTCCCCAAAAAAATTTGAGTCAAATTAGATAAAACAAGCTCCAACATCAAGTTCAAATCTCCAAACTCTTTAGACTCCTTCAGCAAATACACCATCAGCTTAGATGATGCAAAGATCATGAGTTCACCAACCTAGATCAAAGGCCACAGACCCTAGGCAGCCTCAGTCAGGCTCACATCCTCCTCCAGAAATGACTGATTGATACTTTGTTTCTCTTCTGAGTCCCTTTTATATTTTTCTTCTTATTCTCCCCTTCTTGTCTATCATCTCCCAACACAAAAGTCTCGTTTTTGTTTCTCTTTCCCTCTATCCTTCAGAAAGAAAACTATTAATTCTAATGAAGGCTAGCAACCACACCTTGGCATAGTCAGCCTAAGCTTTTCTCACCTAGGCCTGAAACAATCAAGTTGACAAGTCAAATCTCCATAATATTGCCAAGTCCTTCATGAAATTTGCAATTCTAAAGCAAAAGGGGAATTATCACATATTTCCTAGCTATATAACATTACTTATCATGTTACTATCAATTCATACCATCAGCTATGTTGATGGGAGATACCCTCCAACAGAATTCACCTGATATTAACTGAAGTGATGGAGGAACAAAAGACAAAGACATAACCTGGTGGTTTCAGACTAAAGTACACTAAGACTGAATGTAAACCACATGCAGCTCCTCAAGGAGCTCTTTGGGACATTTGTGAGAGTGTGGACTAGTAGACTCTTTTAGTTCGTTTTGGCCTATCTGTTAATAAACCTCATGCTTACCCTTAACATGAAAGTTTGATCTCTGGGCAAATTCTTGAGTCAGGCAGAAGAACCCCCATTGACTAAAATTAAAAGGTATGATCCAGACCCCACCTCCAATAATAGTGGCATTAGTGGCATTAGTGACTGGGGACTTCAACACTCAAATTTAACCATTAGACAGATCAACCAGATAGAAAATCAAAAGTAAATCAATAGTTTTAAGCAAAAAAAGTAGAGCACACGGGTTTAATAAATATTCATAAGACACTGCACTCCCTAAAAGTTGTATATATATTCTTCTTAAGGGTTTATGATACATTCTTCATAAGAACACATATTTTACATGATGAAACAATTATCAATATTTGTGAACTAAGGTATCTTCACTGAAATATTTCACTTGAAGTATCAAGTATCTTCACTGATCACAAAAGTATCAAATGCAAAGTGGGCACACACAGACACACAACAAGAAAAAACCCCTCAATACTGAACAACACACTACTGAATGACTTTGTTTTAAAGTCATTTAAGAAAATTAAAGAAGAGATTTTTAAAAAATAACTCAAGACAAATGAAAGTGAACAAATAACTTAATAGATACTGCATTAAACAGCTAAAATAATACAAAAGTATGTAAGAACATAAGTGCACATCAAAACAAGAAAGAATTTAAACAATCTTATCTCTCATTAGAAAAAGATGAGCAAGCAAAATCAAAATATAGAAACAAAATTGAAGCAAAAAATAATATAAAAATGAGATAGTGCAAAGCTGGTGAAATACAAAAACAAAAAACAAAATAGGAGACTTATGCCTCAGCTTGGGCTTCATCAGGCCTCATCTACATCAAGGCTCTTAAGTAACCCCTATGGTAAGCAACACTTGAATCTAGGCCATGCTGTCAGCACTTCAACAGAAGACACAGACCACAATCCTGGTCTTGCAGGGATTAGCTCTTCACGGTGGGTCCCAGCTGCATCATGGAAGGGCAACCCACTAAGCACTAAGCCACTAGAAACTAGAACAGATATGCACCCCACTCTTGGCTGTACAGGACCTTGCTCTACATCAAGGATTTGAGTAAGCTTTCACCCTCAAAGTCATTGGAAACAGACTCCAAGTCACTGTTCTTGAGTGGGGTAAACTCCTAACTGCTCAGCTTCAAAAACTAACATTTTACAAACCACAGCCACCAGAACAAGGCTCAGAAATACATTGGGAGAGGCTCTAACACAACCCCAGATCCTACAAGATCCCACCACCAAGTAAATATGCCCAGAACAGTGGGAGAGAACTCACATACAACAAAATCCAAAGAGAAAACTCAAAGCAAATAGTGGGAAATAAAGGAAAATAGAAATGACCAAGTAAGCCCTCAGGGAACTGTACAGCACTGAAGAAAAATAAAACCCCACAGCCAAACAACAAAGACATGGAAGAACTTCTTTACCTATCAGATATGGCATTCACTACCGGCAAATTTAGAAAAATAAAGAATGGGAAAATACAAAGAAAACTTGGAAAAAGAAAAGAATACAATGACAGTCAACAAACAATATCAAAGTTGGAAGTATTGACAAGAAAATAACAGAATTTCAGTACATAATTATGAACATAGAATAAACCAAACAGAAGGATGAGTCAGTGAAATTGATGATATAAAAAAGAAGAAAGAGCTGGGCACGGTGGTGCATGCTTGTAAACGGCAGCCTAGGAAGCCACAGCGGGAACTGGAGAACATGGTTTGAGTCCCGCTCGGGGAAATGTAATGAGACCTAGTCTCCCCTCCAAAATAGCTGGGTGTGGTGGTGCATGCCTGTAATCCCAGCTTCCTGGGAAGCTGAGTTTGGGGATTGCTTGAGTCTGTGGTACACTAGGCGGCATAAACCTGCAGTTCCATGGGCAAAAATAGCAAGACCTAGTCTAAAAAAGTGATGAAGAGAGAAAAGGAAAGAAACAAAGGGAAAATAATGAAAAAGCACCTAATGAATTATCTGACTGTGAGGAAAGGGAATATAAGAATCCTAGAAACCCCAGCAGGAGAAGAGAGAGTGAAGGAAATTGAGAATCTACTTTGAGAAGTTGTGAAGCACTTCCCAAACTTAAGGAAGGGAGACAACATAGACATACAAGAAACAAAAAGTATACTTACATACCTAGAAAAGGGAAAACTACATTAATACATATTGTGGAATGTGGAAGCAGGTTGAGAGATGGAGCTTCAGATAAGAGGAACACCTCCTATCTCTCTAGCTCCCTCTGGCACACTAGAGAGTAGTCAATAGCACATCTCTCACCTGTAACCCAGCTTCCTAACATCTTTGGAATGTCCCAAGAGACATATGACCTATTAGTAATGACTGTTGCCCCCAAAGGTAAATTCTCCTGTTATCACGCATCCCTGCATCCTGCCTGCTCCTTGGTGCTTCCTCATTACATCATTGTAACATTTCCTGACTGGGGTATATAAGTGGCATCTTGACTTCATTAAAGTTGGATCTGGACATGCTTCCCCCATCCCTGTTCTGTGGGCTAGCCTCACAGATCACTATCTCTTCTGAATCAATTTCTTCTTCATTCCACATGTGACGCCTACCACATACAATAGTAAAACTTCCAAGATTCCAAGACAAAGATGAATAGTGATGCTAATGAGATAGAAGAAACAGATGATCAATAAAGGAAAACCAGTTAGGTTAACAACAGATTACTCTCAAGAAATACTACTCTCAAGAAATACTACTGAAATAAAAAAGAGGAAAAAATAACCTACTCAAAATCTTATGAGAAAAGAACTGTGAACCAAGAGTACTCCATCCTGCAGAATTTTCCCTTATATATGAAAAAAGATAAGGGCCTTCTCAGACAAAGAAAATTTTAGGGAGTTTACATCCACTAACCACACAACTTCCAAGAAATATTAAAGGAAATTTTAGCATCTAAATCCATGAAAAGAATGAACATAAAGGATTGAATAAGGAAATAAATAGAACCATAAAACTAGTAACAAAATGACAGTGACAAATATTACATGTCAGCAATCATTCCAAACACTAATGGATTGAATTCACCAGTAAAAACAGAAAAAGTATATAATTGCATCAGGACACAGAATCCATCCTTCTGACACAGAACTAAATACCCAAAATAAACTGAAAATAAACTGTAAGCGGCAGCTTAGGCTGCCTAGGAAGTATGGAAAATAATGTTGCAAGGGAATAAAACTCAAAAGAAGGCAGGAATAGTCATATTTCTATCATAGTCTAAACAAATAGTCTTCCACGTTGAAAAGTAACAAGGTATGGTGATAGACACAATATAGTGATCAAGGGAATAGCATAACAGGAAGACACAACACTTATTAATATACAAGCCAAATGAAGGAGCACCAAAATGTATCAGACAACTACTATCAAATTTGAAAACAAGTATTGGAGAAAATACATATATGGTTGTGGATATCAATATCACACTCTCATCAATGTACAGATAATGAGACATAAATAAATAAGGAGATTAAAAACACTGTATACAAAGAACTGGACAACACCAGTCTAATAGACAAATGTAGAGCACTATTTATGTTATTTATTTATTTTTTTAATTTTTAAAATTTTAATTTATACATATATATATTTCACATCAATCACTTCATTGAGGTCCCTGGGGGTCCCCCACCACCTCCCCTCCCTGGCTACTCCAGCTGGTCCCCTCCCGCAGTTGTGTACTTTCATTTGGTTGTCCATATATTAGTGAAACCATTTTGTATCTGTGTATCTGTTTTTTTCCTTCTGACTTGTTTCTGCCGGCATGATTTCTTCTAGATACACCCATGTTACCAGAAAATCATCAAATTTGTCATTTTTTATTGATGCGTAATATTCCATTATGTGTATATACCACATCTATTTCATTCAGTCCTCTTTTTTGGGGAATTTGGGTTGTTTCCAAGTTCTTGCAATAGTGCTGCTATGAACATCCAAGCACAGGTGTCCCTTTGTACCCACATTGAGATCTCCTTTGGGTAGATTCCCAGAAGAGTGATTGCTGGGTCAAATGGTAGTTCCATTTTCATTAGTTTGAGGGTCCTCCACACTGCTTTCCATAGTGGTTGGACCAGTTTACAATCCCACCAGCAGTGTAAAAGTGTTCCTTTCTCTCCACATCCATGCCAGCACTTGTTGTGGTCTGTTTTTTGGATGTGGGTCATTCTTATTGGTGTAAGATGGTATCTCATTGTGGTTTTGATTTGCATTTCCCTTCCTGCTAATGATGTTGAACATTTTTTCATGTGCCTAATGGCCATTTGGACTTCCTCTTGGGAAAAATTTCTTTTTAGATCCTCTCCCCATTTTTAACTGGGTTCTTTGCTCTGTTTTTGTTAAGTTGTGTGAGTTCTTTGTGTATCTTTGTTATCAGACCCTTGTCAATTATATGGAGGGCAAAAATTTTTTCCCACTCAGTTGGGATTCTTTTTGTTTTTTCTTTTGTCTCTTTTGCATTACAGAAGCTTTTTAGTTTGATGTAGTCCCAGCTGTTTATGTTTTCCTTCATTTTTTTGCCATCTATGGATGTGGCCAAAAATGGATTTCTGAATTGTAACTCATGAAGGGTTTTGCCCAGGTTTTCCTCTATGTATTTTATGGTTTCAGGTCTTAAGTCTAAGTCTTTTAGCCATTTTGAGCTAGTTTTTGTACATGGTGTGAGGAAGGTGTCTTGGTTCATTTTTTTGCATGTCTTGTTCCAGTTTTCCCAACACCATTTATTGAAGAGGCTGTCCTTGTTCCAATGTAAGTTTTTCACTCCTTTGTCAAAGATTAGTTGACTATATATGTGTGACTTTATTTCAGGGGATTCGGTTCTGTTCCATTGGTCTGATTGTCTGTTTTTATACCAATACCAGGCTGTTTTAAATACTATGGCTTTGTAGTATAGTTTGACATCTGGAATAGTAATTCCTCCATTCTCTCTTTTCCTGGTCAGGAGGTTTTTAGATAATCG
>PVHY01033081.1:0-11393 GCA_004024945.1 Uropsilus gracilis
CCTCCCCTCAGAAGAGAATCGCTGGCGGAGAGGGCGAGACCCACCCCTCACCCACCCCAGAGGGGACCGCTCCCCCCCACGGGCCCCACACGGGACCCCGCTGCCCGGGCGTGGCCGACGGCCCGAACCTGAGTGCGCCCGGGCCGGTGGCCCCTGCGCGCCCAGCACTGCCGCCCCTTCCCCGCACAGACAGCAAGGCCATCGTGGACGGGAACCTGAAGCTGATCCTGGGCCTCATCTGGACCCTGATCCTGCACTACTCCATCTCCATGCCCATGTGGGACGAGGAGGAGGATGAGGAGGCCAAGAAGCAGACGCCCAAGCAGAGGCTGCTGGGCTGGATCCAGAACAAGCTGCCCCAGCTGCCCATCACCAACTTCAGCCGGGACTGGCAGAGCGGCCGGGCCCTGGGCGCCCTCGTTGACAGCTGCGCCCCCGGTGCGGGCCGGCCCGATGCGGCTGGGGGGTGGGCCTCGGGGGGTCCCCGGGCCCTGCGCTCACCGCCCTCCTTGCCCGGCAGGCCTCTGTCCCGACTGGGACTCCTGGGACGCCAGCAAGCCCGTGAACAACGCGCGCGAAGCCATGCAGCAGGCGGATGACTGGCTGGGCATCCCTCAGGTGGGGCCTCCCCGCCCGGCTGCCCCTGGCTCCGCCTGGCCCCTGAGGCCGGGAGCCACGCAACTTGTATTTCCTGCGGCAGGTCATCACCCCTGAGGAGATCGTGGACCCCAACGTGGACGAGCACTCCGTCATGACCTACCTGTCCCAGTTCCCCAAGGCCAAGCTGAAGCCCGGCGCGCCCCTGCGGCCCAAGCTGAACCCGAAGAAAGCCCGGGCCTACGGGCCAGGTGAGCGAGCCCTGCCCCCGCGGCACGGGCCGCGGCCCCCGTGACGTTGGGCCCGCGATGCCCTGGAGCCCCGAGGGGCGTCAGGACGTGTCCCATGGCTGGGAAGTCCCCTGCTTGGCTTCGCTGCGGGCAGGGCGCCTTCCGGGAGGGGGCCCCAGTCTCTGGGCGTCGGGCGGGAGCCGGGCGGGAACCGGGCGGTCCAGGAGACAGGCCCGGGCCTGCCCCGAGGGGCGCGGCCTGCAGGGGGCAGCGTGCTGCTGGAGGGAGCGCTGGCGGCAAGCCCCGCGGCCCTGACGCCCATGGCTCTCGCGCCGCTGCAGGCATCGAGCCCACGGGCAACATGGTGAAGAAGCGGGCGGAGTTCACCGTGGAGACGCGGAGCGCCGGCCAGGGTGAGGTGCTGGTGTACGTGGAGGACCCGGCCGGCCATCAGGAGGAGGTAGGGCCGCCGCCGTGGGCGGGGGCAGGGGGGGGGCTCGGCTCGCCGCAGCCTGCCTGCTCTCGGCCGAGGCTCACGCGCTCCTCCCGCAGGCCAAGGTGACTGCCAACAATGACAAGAACCGGACCTTCTCCGTGTGGTACGTCCCCGAGGTCACGGGGACTCACAAGGTGAGCGCTCGCCCGGGGAGGGGGGTGTCGGGGGCGGGGCACGGCCCGGCCCACCGCCCCGCACTCACAGCCGCCCCGGCGCAGGTCACCGTGCTCTTCGCTGGCCAACACATCGCCAAGAGCCCCTTCGAGGTGCACGTGGACAAGTCCCAGGGCGACGCCAGCAAAGTCACGGCCCAGGGCCCCGGCTTGGAGCCCAGCGGCAACATCGCCAACAAGATCACCTACTTCGAGATCTTCACGGCGGGTGAGGGCGGCCGCTGAGGCCTGGCGGCTCCGGGGGCCGCTGCGGGGCGCGGGGCCCGCAGGAGGCTCCAGGAGCTGAGCGGGCGCGGGCCTTCGACAGGAGCCGGCACCGGCGAGGTGGAGGTCGCCATCCAGGACCCCTCGGGACAGAAGGGCACGGTGGAGCCCCAGCTGGAGGCCCGCGGCGACAGCACGTACCGCTGCAGCTACCAGCCCAGCGTGGAGGGCGTCCACACGGTGCACGTCACCTTCGCGGGGGTGCCCATCCCGCGCAGCCCCTTCACGGTCGCTGTCGGCCAAGGTAGGCCGGGGCGCTGCGGCCGGGACCGGCCCGGGGGCGGGCAGCCGGGGAGCGCCTCCTCGCCTCTCTGTGCTCCCGCCGTCTGGGCGGGCGCTCCGTCCTCCCCTGCCGGGCCCCTGCTCCTCTCCTGCTCCGCCTCTCTCTCTGCCTCCCGCCCACGCTCTCACCCTCGGAAGAGCTGGCTCCGGCTGTCTAGAATCCTGCTGCGCTCTGCTCTGCCCTCGCGTCGACGGTACTTGCGTCTGTCTTCTGTCTTCCGGGGGTCAGGGGCCTGAGGGGGACAGGCGGGGGGAGGCCTGCTCCCCACAGCCTGGGGTCACCATCCCTTCCTGTTCCGGCGTGTCCCTCCGTGCCCCGGGGGGCCCAGTGTGGGGGGGGCTCCGATCCTGACAGCCCGCCTTGTGGGAGGTGGGGGGGCGCAGGCCCCGGCCCGCGTCCCGGCCGCTCAGCTGGCCCTGTGTCTGCAGCCTGTAACCCGGGCGCCTGCCGGGCCGTGGGCCGCGGCCTGCAGCCCAAGGGCGTGCGGGTGAAGGAGACGGCCGACTTCAAGGTGTACACGAAGGGCGCCGGCAGCGGGGAGCTGAAGGTCACCGTGAAGGGTCCCAGTGAGTGGCTCGGGCCAGGCGGGTGGCGCCAGCGGCCCCGGGGTGCCGCAGGGCAGGCTGAGGCCCTCCCTTGTCCCTGGCAGAGGGCGAGGAGCGCGTGAAGCAGAAGGACCTCGGGGACGGCGTCTACGGCTTCGAGTACCACCCCTTGGTCCCCGGCACCTACACCGTCACCATCACGTGGGGCGGCCAGAACATCGGGCGCAGGTAAGGCCCCGCAGAGCACTGCCCCACCCGCACTGCCCCCCCCCCGGCCCAGGCCAGCGCCCCAGAGCCCGTCCGCCTCTCCCGTGCGCAGTCCCTTCGAGGTGAAGGTGGGCACCGAGTGTGGCGACCAGAAGGTGCGGGCCTGGGGCCCCGGGCTGGAAGGCGGCGTCGTGGGCAAGTCGGCGGACTTCGTGGTGGAGGCCATCGGGGACGACGTGGGCACCCTGGGTGAGTCGCGGCGGGGAAGGGGGGTCTGGGCGCCCTCCCTGAAGCTCCGGGCTGACGGAGAAGGCGCGCGCTGTCATGTCAGGCTTCTCCGTGGAAGGCCCGTCCCAGGCCAAGATCGAGTGCGACGACAAGGGCGACGGCTCCTGTGACGTGCGCTACTGGCCTCAGGAGCCCGGCGAGTACGCGGTGCACGTGCTGTGCAACAGCGAGGACATCCGCCTCAGCCCCTTCATGGCCGACATCCGCGAGGCGCCCGCCGACTTCCACCCCGACAGGGTAAAGGGCGTGCGCCGTGGGCTCCGCTCGGGTGAGGGGGCGCAGCACGCGTGTCCCCCCCCCGCCCTGCCCTGTCCCTGGGCCCGCCCTTGGCCCTGACCGCAGCGCCCCCGCAGGTGAAGGCGCGTGGGCCCGGCCTGGAGAAGACGGGCGTGGCCGTCGGGAAGCCCGCCGAGTTCACGGTGGACGCCAAGCTGGGCGGGAAGGCGCCCCTGCGGGTCCAGGTCCAGGTAGGCTGCCAGCTGGGGCGGGGGTGGGGGCCGCGGCGGGCGGGGCGGGGCGGGACGCTGACCGCACGCCCCCTCCTCCCACCGGCCTTCCAGGATAACGAGGGCTGCCCCGTGGAGGCCACGGTCAAGGACAACGGCAACGGCACCTACAGCTGCTCCTACGTGCCCCGGAAGCCAGTGAAGCACACAGCCATGGTGTCGTGGGGCGGCGTCAGCATCCCCGACAGCCCCTTCCGGGTGAGCTTCCGCGAGGGCCCTGCCACCCAGCGCCCCCCGGGCCAGCGTCCCGCAGCCGGCGGTGGCCACCGGTTGACTCGTCCCTAGGCGGTCTGCGGATCCGGCCTGGCTGTGGCGAGGAGCTGCGCCGCCCGACCTGCTTCCTCCCACGGCGCCGCTGCCTCGTCACCCGAGGCTGCCCTGGGGCGGCAGCGTGACCGCATGCGCGTCGCAGTCCCGCCGTCGCTTGCTGGCAGGGGAGGGCCTGCTGCTGGCTGTGTGTCCGGCCTTCCCGGGCAGGTGGTGCCCCCCGAGGTGGCTGTGCCTCTCTCCACGCCCTGGCAGCGCTCAGGGGAGCGAGTCCACCCCCTCCGAGGTTCAGGCCACTCACGCCCTGGCCTCTGCTCCTCCACCGCGCAGGTGAACGTGGGCGCCGGCAGCCACCCGAACAAGGTCAAGGTGTACGGCCCAGGCGTGGCCAAGACAGGGCTCAAGGCTCACGAGCCGACCTACTTCACCGTGGACTGCACGGAGGCCGGCCAGGGTGAGCCTCCGTCCGGGGTGGAGGGTTGAGTGGGTGACACGGCCCCTCCCGGTCCCAGCCTCCGCGCCCTGCCCACCGCAGGTGACGTCAGCATCGGCATCAAATGCGCCCCCGGCGTGGTGGGCCCCACCGAGGCTGACATCGATTTCGACATCATCCGCAACGACAACGACACCTTCACGGTCAAGTACACGCCTCGCGGGGCCGGCAGCTACACCATCATGGTCCTCTTCGCCGACCAGGTAGGGGCTGCTGCTTGCAGGCCCCGCCGGTGCGCGCGGCGCGGCGCTGCTCCCCACTCAGCCCCCCTCCCGCCCTCTGCAGGCCACGCCCACCAGCCCCATCCGGGTCAGAGTGGAGCCCTCCCACGACGCCAGCAAGGTGAAGGCCGAGGGCCCCGGCCTCAGTCGCACCGGTCAGTACGCGCAGCTGCAGGGGGCCGCCAGCCACGCGGGGTCCCGGCGCGCTGCCGCCAGCACAGTCGCTGTCTGTGTCCTCAGGTGTGGAGCTCGGCAAGCCCACCCACTTCACGGTCAACGCCAAAGCCGCCGGCAAAGGCAAACTGGATGTGCAGTTCTCAGGACCGGCCAAGGGAGACGCGGTGCGGGACGTGGACGTCATCGACCACCACGACAACACCTACACGGTCAAGTACACGCCGGTGCAGCAGGTAGGGCTGCGCCGCTGCGCCCCTCACCTGGAGGGCTGGGCCGGCTGCCGGGGCCGGGGGCGGGGGGCTGCCTGCCCTGCTGCCCACCTGGCGTGTGGAGCAGAGCCAGCGCTTCTGATGCCCCCAGCTGCACGTGGGGAGGCACGGCTCGGGCTCGGGCGCCGCGGGCCCCAGGGACACGGAGCATGGCCGCCCTTTGTGAACCCTGCCCCCCAGGGCCCCGTGGGCGTCAACATCTCCTACGGAGGGGACCCTGTCCCCAAGAGTCCTTTCTCGGTGGGTGTGTC
Source organism: Uropsilus gracilis (assembly GCA_004024945.1). Lineage (NCBI taxonomy): Eukaryota > Metazoa > Chordata > Mammalia > Eulipotyphla > Talpidae > Uropsilus > Uropsilus gracilis. The sequence continues at coordinate 5,268 of PVHY01033081.1, forward strand.
TCCCAGCCTGGATCTCAGCAAGATCAAGGTCTCCGGCTTGGGAGAGAGTAAGTAGTGGGGCGTGGTGCTCGAGGGTGCCCCGGTGGCAGCCCGGGGTGGTTCCGGGCTCTTGCTCTCGGCCTCCCTCCTCTCTTCGTCCCAACAGAGGTGGACGTCGGCAAAGACCAGGAGTTCACGGTCAAGTCAAAAGGCGCCGGCGGCCAAGGCAGGGTGGCAGCCAAGATCGTGGGGCCCTCGGGTGCCACAGTGCCCTGCAAAGTGGAGCCCGGCCTGGGCGCGGACAACAGCGTGGTGCGCTTTGTGCCCCGAGAAGAGGGGCCCTACGAGGTGGAGGTGACCTACGATGGCGTGCCTGTGCCTGGCAGCCCCTTTCCTGTGAAGGCCGTGCCCCCCACCAAGCCAAGTAAGGTAGGTGGGGGGGGCGGACGTCCCAGCTTCTCCAGCCCAGCCGTCGCTCTTGTTCCTTTCGGTCCCTGCTTCGTCCTTCCCGCCCCCGGCCCTGCCCAGACCTGCTTCCTGCCTTGGCCCCTGTCCGGTGAGGCGAGGGGTGGCAGGTGGCAGGTCGCCCCGCGGGCAGGGGCAGGGGCACGGAGGGGTGTGGCCTCTTGATCTGCCCCGCCCCTTGCAGGTGAAGGCCTTCGGGCCCGGGCTGCAGGGGGGCAGTGCGGGCTCCCCCGCCTGCTTCACCATCGACACCAAGGGCGCGGGCACCGGCGGCCTGGGCTTGACGGTCGAGGGCCCCTGCGAGGCGCAGCTCGAGTGCCTGGACAACGGGGACGGCACCTGCTCCATGTCCTACGTGCCCACCGAGCCCGGCGACTACAACATCAACATCCTCTTCGCCGACACTCACATCCCCGGTTCTCCGTTCAAGGCCCACGTGGTTCCCTGCTTCGATGCCTCCAAGGTCAAGTGCTCAGGCCCGGGGCTGGAGCGGGCCACCGCCGGTGAGGCGGGCCAGTTTCACGTGGACTGCTCGAGCGCAGGCAGCGCAGAGCTGACCATCGAGATCTGCTCCGAGGCGGGGCTGCCGGCCGAGGTGCACATCCAGGACCATGGCGACGGCACGCACACCATCACCTACATCCCCCTCTGCCCCGGGGCCTACACCGTCACCATCAAGTACGGGGGCCAGCCGGTGCCCAACTTCCCCAGCAAGCTGCAGGTGGAGCCTGCCGTGGACACCTCGGGGGTCCAGTGCTACGGCCCGGGGATCGAGGGCCAAGGTGAGGGGTGCGCCACCCCGGGCCGTGCCGGTGAGGGGGCTGGGCTCCCGGAGCCCCGTGCCTCATGCCCCGGTCCCCTCAGGTGTCTTCCGCGAGGCCACCACGGAATTCAGCGTGGACGCGCGGGCGCTGACCCAGACTGGAGGGCCGCACGTCAAGGCGCGTGTGGCCAACCCCTCGGGCAACCTGACCGAAACCTTCGTGCAGGACTGTGGCGACGGCACCTACAAAGTGGAGTACACGCCTTACGAGGAGGGTGCGTGCTGCTGCGCCCGGGCCCCGGGGCAGGGACAGCCAGGGTGACCGGGCTCCGCCTGACCTGACCTGTCCTCCTCAGGCCTCCACTCTGTGAACGTGACCTACGACGGCAGCCCTGTGCCCAGCAGCCCCTTCCAGGTGCCCGTGACGGAGGGCTGCGACCCCTCGCGCGTGCGTGTTCACGGGCCGGGCATCCAGAGTGGCACCACCAACAAGCCCAACAAGTTCACCGTGGAGACCAGGTGAAGGAGGGCTCCCCGGGAGGCAGGGGCCACCGTGGGCCTTGGCAGCCCGGGGACTGACCTGGCGTCTCTGGACAGGGGCGCTGGCACGGGGGGCCTGGGCCTGGCTGTCGAGGGCCCGTCCGAGGCCAAGATGGCCTGCATGGACAACAAGGACGGCAGCTGCTCGGTCGAGTACGTCCCGTATGAGCCTGGCACCTACAGCCTGAACGTCACCTATGGCGGCCACCAAGTGCCAGGTGAGGAGGCAGATGGGCTGGGGGGGTCGGGGCCCCCTGCTCTCCGTCCGCGCCGTGTCACCCCGCTGCCGTCCGTCCACCCGCACCGCAGGCAGCCCCTTCAAGGTCCCTGTGCATGACGTGACGGATGCATCCAAAGTCAAGTGCTCCGGGCCTGGCCTGAGCACGGGGATGGTCCGTGCCAACCTCCCTCAGTCCTTCCACGTGGACACGAGCAAGGCCGGCGTGGCCCCGCTGCAGGTCAAAGTGCAGGGGCCCAAAGGTACGAGCGCCTGGGGCACGCAGTCCTCTTCGGGGGGCCGGGAACGGGGAGACCGGAGGCTGCTTCGTGTGCAGGCGCCGTGGGCGAGGGTGCAGCCAGTGCCTGGGGCAGGAGGCTAGGAAGGGTCCGGGGCGGGGCCGGGCACCCGGAGCAGCGACTGACGCTCCGTCTCGGCCACCGGGGCCAGGCCTGGTGGAACCGGTGGACGTGGTGGACAACGCTGATGGCACCCAGACCGTCAACTACGTGCCCAGCCGCGAGGGCCCCTACAGCATCTCGGTGCTGTACGGCGAGGAGGAGGTGCCCCGGAGGTCAGAGCTGCGCCCCACGGGCGGGCGGGGCGGGGCGCAGGGCGGGGCGCCAGCGCCCTCCCGGCTCAGCACTCCTCACACCCTGCCCCACAGCCCCTTCAAGGTCAAGGTGCTGCCTACGCACGATGCCAGCAAGGTGAAGGCCAGCGGCCCCGGGCTCAACACCAGCGGTGTGCCCGCCAGCGTGCCCGTGGAGTTCACCATCGACGCGAAGGATGCCGGGGAGGGCCTGCTGGCCGTGCAGATCACGGTGAGGGGCTGCGGGCACGGGGCAGGGCCGGGAGGGGGCCGGGGCGGAGCAGCAGGGAAACGTGGCCCGTCGGGGGCTCTGGCCGCTCAGGAGCTGCGCCCAGCAGCACGGCCCCCCGACCCTGGGCCAGGCGATGGGCGCAGGCGCCCCGCACCACGCAGCAGATGTGGCCCTGAGCGCCTCGGCCAGCGGCTCCGTGGGCAGAAGCGCTCAGAAGCGCCTCCCGGTGCCCGGGCAGGCCTGGCGCGGAGGGCGGGGGGCGGAGCCGGTGCGCGGATGAGGCAGGCCAGGCGCCAAGCTCCCTGGCCCCACCTTCGCCGTCGTGCGGGGGCGCCGGGTGCCTGGGACCCCGCTGTACGGCCTGCCCCCCGAGAAGCGGGACCCGGGCTAGGTGGGGCTCGCCGCCCTCCTTGGGGGGGCCGAGGCTGCCAGGGTCCAGCCCGGGCCAGCCGCCTCCGTGCGCTCCGCCGCAGGACCCCGAGGGCAAGCCCAAGAAGACGCGCATCCAGGACAACCAGGACGGCACGTACACCGTGGCCTACGTGCCCGACGTGACAGGCCGCTACACCATCCTCATCAAGTACGGCGGCGACGAGATCCCCTTCTCCCCGTACCGCGTCCGGGCCGTGCCCAGCGGTGATGCCAGCAAGTGCACGGTCACAGGTGAGCCGGGCGCCGGCGCCGCGGCGTCAGCACGGGGCTCGGGTCGCCTGTGCGCAGGGCTCGCTGCTTGGGGCGGCGTGTGGGCGTGGGGGCCGCGCCCTCCAGTGACTCACCTGACCTTTCTCCTTGCTCTCTGCCCTCTCACCTCAGTGTCAATCGGAGGTCACGGGCTAGGTAAGCTGCTTGCTGGGGCCGCTCCCGACGCCCCTCCTGCCCAGAGGGCAGCTTCCCTTCCCTCCTCTGCTGCTTCCCAGGACAGTTCCAGCTGCAGCTCTTGGCAGGGCCGGGGGGCCGGAGGGCCGCGAGCGCTGCGCTCGTCCCCCGCCTGAGGAGTTGGGTTGCAGCTGAGAGCTCGGGGTGAGGTGTGTCCTGAGGGGCACCCCCCGGGGGCTCCGGGGGCTGGGGATCTGGGCACCCCGGGGAGCAGACAGCAGCCCTTTGGCTGCCTGCTGCCGTGTCAAGAGCTCCCGCGCGGGCCGAGGGCACCGGGGTCTCCCCAGACCAGCGGGGGCCCCCAGCCTTGGCCAGACCCGCGGGCCCCCGTCCCCACCTCCCGGGGCCTCTGTTGCAGGCCCGGGCAGGGCTGCAGGCTGCATGCGCGGGCGGGCAGGGCTGGCGGGGAGCGCGGTAGCGCCGGTGTCGACTGCTTGGACGCCCAGCATGGCGGGGCCCGGCCCGGCCTCAGGCCCCAAAGTGCGCTTGGCGGCCCCCCCGCCTCCTCCCCTGCTCCCGTTCCCAGCAGTGACGTTAGCCAGAGGGTCCCCCAGTGGTTGTGGAGGGCGCAGCCAGCCGCAGGCAGGGCCGCGTGAAGGGGCAGCGGCGGGCCCGGCGCTCCCGAAGCGGCAGGGCTACAGCGGGTGCGAGAGGAGGGCACGGGCCGCCGGGCAACGGCGGCCGGACGGCAGGCGTGTGCACGAGGCAGGTTGAGGCTCGGCCGAGGCGGCGGCGCCTCTGCCCGCTTGGAGGGCGGAGGGCCCTGAGGGGCCGCAGCTTCCTCCGGGCGGAGCTGGAGGCGTAGGCGGGCCAGGCTGGCTTCCGGGCCTGAGGCGGGCGTGTTCTAGATGCCGGAAGAGCCGAGACCTGCCGGGGCCGGCGCCGAGCGGCGACAGCGGGGAGCTGGGGGCCATGAGACAGCGGTGGGCCCAGGCTCCGAGCTGGAGGGCGTGGGCAGCGGGCGGCCAGCTGTAGCGCTCAGGGAGGCCGCGGGGGGCTCAGTCGCAGGCAGCGGGCGCGGCGCGGGGCGAGGTGCGGGCGCGGCCCTGAGTGGGTCTAGGGCTGCAGCCGCTGCCCAGCCGGGGCCGGCCGCAGGGAACACTCGCGGCCCCCGCGCCCCCGCGCCGAGCCCGGAGCGTAACGTCACTGTCCCTCCCCCTCCTCGGCGCCTCGGGCCCGGATCGGCTCTCGTGCGCCGCGACCTGGCAGTGCTGGCTGTCGCTTGGGCTCCTGCGCCCTCCCCGGGGGCTGCCGCTGCCTGCTGCGCTGCGCTGCTCGGGTGCTAACCCTCCGCTTCCCGGCTCCTGCCTGCGCCGGGCTGCGCTGGCCGCTCCTCACCGCGAGCCTCCGGTTCCACGAGCCTTCTCAGTGGCCAGGAGATCCCAGGTTCCTTCCGGCCCGGGCGGGGGGCGAGGCACGCGCCGCACGCTGCCGCAGGAGCCACCCCGACACGGCCGCACGCCGCAGGGGGCCCCGCAGGGCGCGCCGCAGGGGCCGGGCCGGGCGGGCGGCGGGCCGCAAGGCCGCAGGGGCCGGGCAGGGCGGCCGGGGCCAGGCAGCGGGGAAGGGCTCTTCGGCACGTGCACCCTGGCGGCAGCGGCAGCCTCAGGGCCCGCGGGCCCTGCCTTCCTCCTTCCCAGACACGCGGGCGCCCCCCTTTCTCATGGGGGGGCCCCACAGAACATGATTCTCTGGCTTGAGGGGGCTCAGGAGAACCTTCTCACCGGCCCAGCTTGGGGGTGGGCGGGAGGCCTGGCTGCGCTTGGCGGTGGCAGAAGGAGGCCGAGGTCTCTGTGGGTGGCCGGATGGGCGCTGCCCACCATCGAGCTCATGAGCCGGCCCCCCTCTGGGGACCCGCCCTGCCCTCCCAGGTGCTGGCATCGGCCCCACCATCCAGATCGGGGAAGAGACGGTGATCACCGTGGACGCCAAGGCGGCGGGCAAAGGCAAGGTGACCTGCACCGTGTGCACGCCCGACGGCTCCGAAGTGGACGTGGACGTGGTCGAGAACGAGGACGGCACCTTTGACATCTTCTACACGGCTCCGCAGCCGGGCAAATACGTCATCTGCGTGCGCTTTGGCGGCGAGCACGTGCCCAACAGCCCCTTCCAAGTGACGGTGAGGAGCGGCCTGGGGGCCGTGGGAGCGGGCCCGCCCCGCCAGGGCCGCCCGCCGAGTCTCCAGCTCGTGTGTGTCGCCCCACAGGCTCTGGCCGGGGACCGGCCCACAGCCCAGCTCTCGCCGCGGCCTCAGCAGCTGGCCCCACCGTACTCCTACGCCCAGGGCGGCCAGCAGACCTGGGTACGGCCCGGCCCTGGGGCAGCTGGGTGCGCCCCGTGCTGCCACCTTACGGAGCCGCTCACCTGGGCCTCCTGTCCTCGTTGCAGGCCCCAGAGCGCCCCCTGGTGGGAGTCAACGGGCTGGACGTGACCAGCCTGAGGCCCTTCGACCTCGTCATCCC
>PVHY01033082.1:0-11371 GCA_004024945.1 Uropsilus gracilis
GAGAGAGAGAGAGAGAGAGAGAGCAGGAGGCAGAGGTTTTACAGGAGATGGAAAACTGAAGATTGAAGGACATGGGGATGCAGAAGCGGGAGATGTCTGCTCAGTGAGGTAGAAGCACGATGTGGGGCAGTGAATGCAGCAGGTCCCAGTGGGCCAGAGGCTGAGCTGACACGGGTGTGTGGCTGGATGAGGGAGGGGCAGGGCGGACTCTATTACCTTCTTAAATTCAAGAAGGAAAATGTGCTGGGACCTGTCAGGAGATCCCTGCTCTGCGGGGGTTTTCTGTGTCTTTTGTAAAAATATAAAATGTTTCCCACGTTTAAATATTGGAGTCAATAGGAGCTCAATTTGCCAGAGAATGTCAAACCTTTTTGAGTTTTAATTGAAAAATGAGTATTTGCTGCCAAGGCACAAGCCTGTGCGGGAAAACATCTCAACTTTGAAGGTGACGTGATGGATCCTGGCGTGTGGGCAGATTCTGTGGCTGCAGGTGGATGACGGAGAGGGGATGCCAGAGAGTTATCCGGGACCAGCTACTCAGCACAGTTCATTCTCTCAGAACACCTGGCACCTCGCAAGCATCCTTTCTCGGTTTCCTCTCTGCCGGAGACGACTTGCAGTCTCAACCTCAAGGGGCAACAGGTGTTTGAGTCCCAGTGATTTCCCCTCCTGGCTCACTCACAAGCCCCGTTTGCAGGTTTTGCTCAATAGCGAGAGAACCAGAGCTGGACTTCAGCCTGTGTCCAGCCATAGATGGCCAGGAGTATTCATTCACTCATGGGGAGTCCATTTGCACACTTGTAACATGGGGTGATGGCACTAATACCTGACCTTAATGGCTCTCATCACTCACAGGAGTTCAAGGTGTTGTCACCATCAGGGCAAGGCTATCCTCTGAGGACAGTACAGAATTGTGACCACCATTGGTATATCTGGAGCTCTTCTACTTAGCTCCGACTTTTCATGCCCTATTAGACAAATCTCGTTATGAAGTTAGTAACCGTGTGTGTCTGACCGATGTTTCTCTTTCCTGTGCATTTTATCAGGTGTGTAATGCGTCCTCTGCACCCACCCTGAGGCCAGGCTTCATAGCCAACAACTACAGAGGGGGAGGCAATGAGGTTTAGTCTAGATGATCACAAACTTCGCATCCTGGGTTCAAATTCCCAGCTTTTATCTCCCAGCTGTATGACCTTGAAAAGATCTTGAACGTGCCCTGTATCAGGCATCTTGCTGCTACATTGGGGTTAATACTAGTACTTATTTTATAGCAATTTTATGGATTTCAACATAATTGCTACTTGGAAAGTAGTAGGAACAGTGCCTGGCAATTAATGCACACTCAGTAAATGTTAGCTATTAATTTACTATAATGATGAAGCTATTATTTTGCCAAGGGCAAGTCTCAGAAATGCAACATGAAGCTCCTGGAGAGGTACCACATTCATTCATAACCTTCTTATGCTAAGAAGAGTCCCCAGTTACACAAGAACAGACTGGAAAGCTAATAACCAATGATAGAAAGGAGGCCTGAAAAGAAATTATATAGTCTTCTAAATGATGCAAATCAATAGAACCTTATTTTAAAGAAGAAATAAATCATTGAGCTATCTGGTAGGATTGTATCTCTGCTATTTAACAAATCTTCGGTCTTTTTCTTTCCTGTTTATATGTCTTCTTTTTCGGCTGTAAGAAGGTTCTAGAAGACTCAAAAGCTTGCTGGAATCATGCATACATTTGTGGGGGGGGGGTGAATTCTCAGATAAAAGGGGCTGCAATACCAGAAATTATAATTCAAATCAGTGCACTCAACCTTTCCTGCCCTCATGCTTTGAGGCTCAGAGCCCTCTGTAGTTTCTGGAGAAAGTAGGCAAATGTCTCTAAAATGCCAGTTTTGAAGAGCCAAATATGAGAAATAGAGTTTCATTCTCACTTTGAAAATAAGACTTAAGAAATAGTATGTCCTCAAATCTTCATATACTCAAACCTCAGATCTTTGCTATTCAAGTAAGCAAGAGCAAGAGGACAGAAATACCTGTTTTTATTGTGTTTCATTGAGAGAATGGGCATCTCTCTCTATATATATCTGATACATATATATATAGATATGTCATATATATATATATGATCAGATATATAGAGATATAGATAAAGATAGATAATGGATATACATTCAATATATATAGATATACTATAGACATATATGTCATATATAGATATTTAGATATAAAAATATATATAGCAGATATCTAGATGGGCATAGATACATAGATATATGGAAAAATAGCTCTATCTTTATATAGATATATATTACATACAGAAACCCATGGTAAACGTGAGTATTATCCTAAGTTGTATTTAGTTCAAAATAAACACCTGCATGAAATAAAATCCTGGACATTGAAATCCCAGACTCCTGAGATATCAGATAAATGGTAAGAGGTCACATAAAAAGTTGAAGGAATCCCCTTTCTCTCTGAGACTCAGGTTTCACGTTTCTTTTCTTGAGCATGAAATGATTTTGCATTGGAGTAACATCGATCTATAGCACTGTATGTCACTTAAGGAGTAAGTTCACCCTCTTCAGCATGTGACCATGTACCCCAACCCCAGGCAGCAACCCCTGTTCCAGTATTGTCTGCTGGCCTCCCACCCCTCCTTCCTCCCTATCCAGTCCTCCCCCACTGGTGGACACAATTCTATCACTAGATTTCTAGAGTTTGTGTTGATTTGGTTTTGTCTGTTCCTTGCTTTGTCCCTTTATATTCTGCATGTGAGCAAAGTCATCAATATTTGTCTTTCTCCTTCCAATTCAGTCCAATTCCATTCAGTCCAATTCAGTCCAATTCTCCTTCCAATTCAGTCCAATTCCATTCAGTCCAATTCCCTGCAGTGCCATCCACATTGTTGGGAATGGTAAGGGACCATTTCTTTTCATGGCTGCATAGTATTCCACCATGTCTACAGACCATGTCTTCCTAGCCCGCTTATCTGTCCCTGGGCACTTAGGTGGTTTCTGTGATGCAGCTGTTGTAACGAGGGCTTCTGTGAGCACAGGCGTGAACATGTCCCCTCAAGCTGGTGTCTTTGCTTTCATCAGCATAAACAGGAGCGGGACTGTAGGGTCAGAAGGTAGGTCTACTCTGCATATATTGAGAAATAAGATGCCTCATTTCTCAGTGCGACTGGAAGGGGCCTTACTGACAGATGTGAGGGGTGACCAGCTGCCAAATCTGAGAGCTACTCCTGCAAGTTCTTTAGCAAATTTGTGCAAAAGAACAACCCCCTGGGAAAAAACACAGTTGTCATTGCCACATAGCTTGATCTCTAGCGGGGTGGGGCCCTAGCAGAGGTATGGGGGAGGTTTTGTTCAATGTCATAGAATGCTGGTGATCTATCCAAACCAACCCATGAGAGAAAAAGGCAGGTGAACAGGAGGCTGCACTCCATGAATAGGTGTTCTCCATGACCCTATGAGCCCACAGGTCCTGGAGAGCAGAAGCTCATGATTTCATTCTAAGTGGGATAAGCATGAATGGTCGGGAACCAAGGCTGGAACAAAGGCAGTGGAAGATTTGCTCTGCAAGCCTCTCATGACCAGAGTCAATCTACGGGAGCCTTCCACCCAAAGGAAGGGAACACGCACACATGCAGACACTGACACACACACATATGCACAAATGCACTGATGCACACTGGCACACACATGCACATATTGACATGCTCACGCACACGTGGACACACTGACACACACGTACAATTACTGACACACATACTGACATATGCATACAGACTCACACACACACATGCTGACACGTACACTGATGCATACACATGCACCAACACACCTACGTGCACATGCACGTACAAAGCAGGGAGCAGAAGTTCAGGAACATGCATGTGGCCAGCCTTCTCAGATCTCATCAGGTCAGGATGAACAGCCTGTGGCCTCGGGGCCATGGGAGCTTCAGAGTGAGCCCCCTGTCTCTCCTGCGATAGCCCCACTCCCTGGCTCTATTCTCTCCTCCTTACAAAGAATGGAGGAAGAGGGCCCTCCCTGCTGTGGGTCACAGCACACGTTCACGCTGACTTGCCACCTCTACAAGTGTCCCAGCGTCGCTTCTGAGAGTGGAGTGCAGATGTGATGCTTGGCCCACACCTTGGGTGACAGCGCGAGTCATGGCTACAGATTCAAACCTCAAGGACGGAAGGGGAGCCCTGCTCATTCCCACCATCACCTCTGCCCAGCAGCCAGCAGCCAAGACCACGGAACTATCACAACACATCGATTCTCCCAAGGCCACAATTTTGCTGATTTTAGAGGTTTTGTCATTCATACAATTTAAGAAGAAAACACCCACCAATCCCATCTAGCAATGCAAGGAGGGAAAGAAAACCTTGATGTCCCCTTTCAAGCATAGGGTATGCGCTCGACTTAACTAAGAATTCTGCCCTCCTTCCCAGCACCCCCTGCATGCTCACCGGCCCATTTATCACACCAAATCTGTGAACATGAAATACTAAAGCAAGTGTGACAAGGGACACAAGAGAGAAGAATACGTTCGGCTAGCTCCCTTAAGTGGCATCTTCTCTAACACATGGCAGGACATTGCCTTGGTCTTAGTCTATAAGCGAGTCCTCCCCTTCTCTGAGACAGGACATTGCAGCCCCATAACTGCAGAGGGAAAGCCTTACCATGCTGGAGAAACTCAGCCATGTGGGGTGTTAGCTGCAGAAAGTATGTGATGGCGCTTGTCAAGACTGAGCTAGGGTACATTGTCTTCCTTCCCTGGAGGCCAAGGAAGAGCCCAGCTCAGCTGGTCAGGCATTGGGTTTGCAGAGGAAGAAATGAAGTAGATTCCAGTTCTCTCTGGGGGTGGGGAGAGGAGATGCAGGGGCAGAAAGATGCAGAGGACGATGGTTCAATGACTCATGTCTGCTTTCTGCTCTGTGTCCAGCTGATCTTCCCGACACGTGTACCCGTGAGGCTGACAGCCCTGGGTGCACCATCAGGCATCAGTCCACAGGCTTACAGAGGTGGAAGACCCCTGCTGATACCACCGATCATAGAGATACTCCGTGTCCTGGGGAATTTCCCTAGAGGAGGATCTGTTTACAAGACTTTGAGATGGAGATGACTCTACAAAGGTCAAGGAAGAAATTACCTCAATTCTCTACACTCTGCCAGAAAACCAAGTCAGAGAGACCCCTTTTGTCTTATCCTGTGAACTAGATGAAGACAATGTGAGAAAGGAAGAATGTGCACCAGGATTGCTGCACAAGCATAGATTGAAAATCTGCAACAAATAATAAAAAATTGAATTCAACAGCAATAAAATAAATTGCATAGATTTTCCATGTGGGGTCTAACGCTTGGGATGTAAGAATTGTTCCACGTCTGAAAACCTTTGGATGCAACCCATCACACCAACAAATGGAAGGAGAAAATCTTTCATAAAAATAATCCAAAACCTCTCATAAAAAAATCTCTCAGCCAGCTAGAAATGGAAATTCCCTCAGCCTGATCAGAAGCATATACAAACACTCTAGCTATTACCATGCTTAATGGAGAGAAACTAGGTGCTTGTCCCCTAAAAATTAGGGTCACGGCAAGGTGTCTCCACTCACCACTCCTGCTTAATAGCATCAAGGAAATGTAGCAAGTACAATCAGAAAATAGGAAGAAATAAAAGGTTGGCATATTGAGAAGGAAGAAAGTGTCATTTTTTCACTGATGATATGCTTGTCTATATAGAACATCCCAAAGTCAAGAGCAACAGCAAAACCTTCTGGAACTAATAAGCAAGCATGATAAAGTTACAAGATATAAGGTTATAGCAGCAAAGGTCAAGTCAGTCTGAACTACAGTCAATGAAAAAGTGGTATGTGAGGATTTAAAGGCTCCCGTTTACATGAACACCACAATGTTAGCAACAGGAGAAATACTCAGGAAAAGCAGGACTCCAAACATCCGGGACACCAGACGCCTGGCTCCTCACTGCTGAGAGCAGGCTGATGGTTCGCTCTGTTTGGGCAAAGATTGGATCCTGATTTCCTGGGCCAGATCCAGGGGCTTTCAGAGGCTATGGAGCAGAAGATGGTGGGGGTTTCAGATGAGAGGAGGAAGGTAGATCTTGGGGTTCCAGGTCTCAGTCACTAGCTGAGATTAGAGAGATTTACAGGACAGCTGGGCAGAGCTGACCTTGGGGAACTGAGAACAGACAAGCCAGCTGACCCCCAGCCCTGTCTGCTCCTCCACCAGGCGGCAGAGCCTTGAGTGGTGTTCTACGATGTCACTGATGATGTAGCTCCTCTGCTGTTGGATGGATAAATTGTTTTGTGTTTGGGCTGTTATGAATTAAGTGGTTAAATGGGAAAAAAAATACTAGACCCAACAAACGATAGACTGTAGATGATAGATCTTCTCTCATTCCTACAAATGGACTAAATTCCCAAGTAAATCTTTTTATATGTATGCTTCAGAAGCAGCTCAGATCTCCTAATAGCTTGGAAACTCAATGGACCCATTCCAGACATTAAAAAAATAATAGAATTTCTCCTTTGCATCTTCTCCCACTTTTTTTCCAAGAGGAACTGAATAACTATGTGAACATGCATCTGAATATTAAATATAGATATTTAATACTTTTATTTAAATATATAAATATATATATTTAATCCCATATTGGGATCCCAGCTTTATATATATATATATATAATATATATATATATACGTGTATATGTGTGTGTATGTATGTATATATATATACATATATACATATATTTGAAGCCAGGATCCCAATATGGGCACCATTAAAATGGAGGTATTGCCATTAGCTGTGTCCGAAAAACACAGAGGTGCAAGACGCCTAAACAGGATAAGGGCACTTTAGCTTTGTTGCAAATCCCCATTGGGGAAGAGAAATAATACCCTCTCCAAGAGGGTATTAGAGGGAAATTGAAGCCTTTGGCTTATAGGAGAAAAAAGAAGAAAAAGAGAGTGATAAGAAGAAAGGAGCAGAGACTAAGGGAGAGAGACTTTCAGGGAGAAGAGAGACTTGAGAATGGTGGGCCGGTAGCCCAAGTGACCAGGCTGGGCAGAAGACCCTGAAAGAGTGAGCTGGAGGTGGCAAGGGGCCATGGTGACTAGTAGAAGAGTGGATGGTGTGGAGCGTGTGGCACCGCAGCAAGGTGGCATCGTCAGCTGGGACCTGGAGACACCAGGGATGGGGAAAGCTGATTTGTGGAAGAAGTTTGAAGAGCCTTGGAGAAGCGGAGCAGATAAGAACACTGGAGAGAGAAGAAGCAAAGAGAAGATGCCAGAGAAAGACTGGACTTGTGTGAAGGGGCCAAGGGCACTATCATGGACATGTGTCTTTGGGAATTTTGGGACTGAAAATGGTGACTGGGGTCAGATAACTGCCACGTGTGGCTTTGAGGACTTTTTTTTTGTTTTTCTGTTTAATTTCCTTGTTAATAAAACCCTGTTGCTAAACTGCATGACTGGCAACTGCTACATCTGGGTGGTACGAACCTGTGGGAACCTGAATGGCAGAAGTCACATTTTAAAAGTACCGCTTTACTCCTGCAACTTGTTGGAGGTTTCTGCATTTTTTGACCCAATTTCAGATATATATATATATGGAGAGAGAGAGAGAAAGATCTATATATCTCTATATATAGACATGTATATATCTATATATAGATATATCTATAGCTCTATATATACACATATTATTTTCCTGATGCAGTGCAGTGACCAGAGCAGAAGAGTTCACCTTGGATTCCCAATTTATGCTTCTTGACTGAACCAGAATGTTCTGCCCAGTCAGAGGACCTGTTAACCCCCTGTGTTGGGAGTTGCGGGTGGGAAAAGAGGGCAGAAGAGATTGATGATGTTCTAAGGCAGAAACAAACTCAAGTCACAGATTGGGACTTGGTGCACATGTACCCAGCCATTTATTTTAAGTTGAGGTGTCCTTCAATGTCCTGGTAAGGAATGATTACAATGCAGTAATCAATGAAGGAAAAACCCAAGATCCCGCAGTATGTGGCATGTGTGTAGGAGGGTGGGGATTCATTATCTAGTGGGAAAAACACCTGTGGGGTAAACATCTTTGTCTTTCAGGGACATGTCTCTCCAGTGGGACATTCCTAGGAGGTTGGAGCCTGCCGTTGCAGATAAGAGACTTGCTGAAGTCATCTGAGGTGTGTCAGAGATGGGTGAGAATAGATGAAGGTGTTCCTTTATCTAAGGCATGTCTCTATCTACTTTTGGCACCCCACATTCGTTTCGTACCCCTCTTTAGTTTTCTTGATGTTTTGCTCATCTTCTAAGCGCACACATTCTTTATTATGTGAATGTGCCATTCCATCTAGTGCCTGTTTTATTGTATTATTCCTAAAAGCTGTAGATGATTTTCTTTGAGCCGTTACACTCAAAACTAGAAACCATGCCCCGGTCAAAATTGGGGTCGATGATTTCATGTTGTTTTTAATCTTAGGAACGTGCTGTACTTCATAAAATCCCATTCTTGCTCATCATTAGTCATACCAGTGCTAATTCAGTCCTGTCAGGTCTCAAAGCACTAGCAAAGTGCATAAAAGACTGTGGGTACAGGTTGTTGCCTAGACAAACCTGTCACCTCTAGTATAAGAATTTATATAATTTACAATAATTTTGAAGCAGCTAGGAAGAACATCCTCCGGTATCTTCTTGTTCTGAGTGCCCACACACATGGGAGATTAGACAAGTTGCATTTACACAGCTTTTGCAGTCAGCCAAGGGATGTTCGAAAATATTTACCCTTTGAGCCTAATGACAAATAATTTGAGAGTTTCGAGTAATAGCTAAGAAATATTTTAATGCTACCTTGTGCTTTTTAATGCTGTAGCTGCAGTAGCAATAAGGTCAAATAGATTATTTGTATAAACGGCTGAGCTTGGCAGTTAATAAAATGTATTTTTCAGAGTATGAATTTAATTTGGATTTCAAATGTGTTTTAAATGTATAATCATGTCTTTTTCCAAGAAGAACTGTTGGACAAGTCTTCAGAGAGGTCACATACTTTTTCTGTAGGAGTCTGGTCAAGCACCTCATCCTTTTTGAGCTTCTGACTTCTAAATATAAATTTGGCATATGGATTACAATAAATCATCTGCCTATGCATCTAGAATACATGTTTATGAATATGTATATGTATGCAAGCATGCACATCTATGTATATGTCTATATGTATACCTTCCACCCTCTCTTTCTCCCCCTATCAATCTATCTCTCTGTCGATCTACTATCTAGCTAGCTAGCTATTAATCAGCTACCTATCTAAGCAGTCATTTGTTAGTATAATTTGTATGAAAATGTTCTGCCTGACATATAAAAAGCTGGCTTCTTAATAAATGCAGCTATTCTTCATCTAAACCAGGGTAACTGATTTGAAGGTGACATCAAGGAAAGCAGATATATTGGGATAGGAGGTCTGAGGTCTGCAGTGTTAAATATGTTACAAGGATGAACCCTTAAAAGTTATTTCTCTGTCCAGCTATTCCTTCACTTTTATTTCCCCAGTTACAGTCTAATTTTCCATCCTACCTGATGGATAAAATGAATTCCTCTGAATTTTCCCTAGCCATTCCCTTTGAGACAATCACCCTTATTACAATATCTTATTTTAGTCTTATTTCTTTGCTCTTCCTAATCTGTGCACACATCACACTCAAAGAAATCATTTGCCTTCTCTGTTGGGTAATTAACCACTTAAGTGGAATCTACCTTTTTAATTTATGCATTCATTTTTGTATGTCATTCAAGTAATATTTCTTTAAAACAACTTGGTTTCGGATCATTTTCTTAGTGTTGGGAATAAAAATACATCAGGCTAGATGCTCCCCTTATGGATTTACAGTACATTGGGAAGATGCAATCACATCATCAGTGATATTTGAACTAGTCTTGAGAGATCAGTGTGTGTGCCTTTAGCTGAGCAAGAAGAGAAATGGTCATCACAGAAAAGCAGCAGGACCCAGTGACAGGAGATAAACACCAGCCACTCCGTGTCCCTGCAATCAAGCAAAATGTCTCCAGAATTAAAGGTAATGATATTTTAAAGTGACTACAAGAAGGCAAGAATGATTTCCATAAAAATCACACCACATGCTAAGGTTGTTTAAGGCCTCAATACATTACTTTCTCCATATCAACTGGGATGAAACTCAGAATCAAGAGACATAGTATTTCTATTGGAGACACTCAACATGGCCAGCTGGTAAGTTTACAGATTATTCCAGATTCTGTCATAAGGCTTACAGAGCGTACTTCTCACTCATTTCAGCCTCCAGAGGGCTTTCTGTTCTTTTTGCCTTAATGGTTTGCTGGGATGGCACCATGAATGAATAGGACAGGTGAAAAAATAGGAGACTAAAGGGAATTTTATTTTTTTATTAAACAATTTATTTATATATAACTTTCACATCTTTATAGTCCCCGGGGTTCATCTCCCCACCCTCTCTGACCATTCCCACCGCCCCCACAAGTGGTGGACTTCAGTTTGGTTGTTAACTTGTTTTGATTTCCCTCATGACTTTTGTTTATTTTTTCCTATACCCCACATATTAGTGAAACCATTTGGTTTCTGTCTTTTTCTTTTTGACTTGTTCCTACTAATATGATTTCTTCTGGATACATCTGTGTGATCATAAAATCATCAAATGTGTCATTTTTAATTGATGAGCACAGCCCCCGGCAAGACATGAATGGGAGAAAAATTCAATGTCTTCTATGGAGATCATTGCTGCTTGGGGATGGCTAATCTAAAGTTCCCTTTAGCAATATTCCAAGACGTGGTATAGAAGCACAATGGAATGTTACCAAAGGGAATTGTAGATTGGCCATCCCCAAGCAGTTCTCAGTAGTGAGCTCCATAGAGGACATTGCATTTTTCTCCCATTCATGTCTTGTGGGGCTGTGCTGGGGGCCAGGGACCAGCAGGAGTCCTTCCTTCCTGAAGCAAATAAGTGATACCACATGTCTACCTTTGTGAAGGATCTCTACTGGGCTAATGGCAGAAAGAGAAGAGTGGATCTTGGGGAGGCCACAGCTGTAGATGACAGTCTGGCAACAGTGGGTACTGGTCACAATCTGTCTTGGGATCTGGGATTTCCCAGGATTTTAAAGAGAAACTCCTGCTTTCTCTCTCCCGCCACCTCTCTCCCCTCTTCTCCTGGCCATTTGCACAGTTTTTGTCCTTTGGTCTTTTTCTTTCTTCCCAAAGACACAGCTCTTATAAACTCTTTGCATTTCACATTGGCAGTCTCTCCTTTACCATCCCCCTCCTCCTCCCTCCCCTTCCCCTTCCCCTCCCCTCCCTTCCCC
>PVHY01033083.1:0-11397 GCA_004024945.1 Uropsilus gracilis
TAGTTCCTAATCTGTGGACTCAAACAATCCCCATCCTCAGCCTCCCAGGGATTACGTGCCCGCCACTGCACCTGGCTGCTTTTTCAAGAACCAGGTCTCATTATGTTGCCTGGGGTAGTCTCTAACCCCAAACTCAATCGATCTTTGTCCTCTTGCCCCCCAGCACTTGGATTATAGGCGCGGGCCACCACACCCAGCTTTTTTCATTATTTTTGTTTCTTGTTACATCATTTCGTCCCCACTCCCTGAATTCTGTTGTACCACTTTGATGAAGTTTTCATTGTGATGTTGTGCTATTTCAACTTGCTTTATGTTGTGTGTATTCTATTTCTTTGAATTTCTTTATCACGGAAACTTTGAACTTTATCTGATCACATCTCCCATATCCTTGTGGCTTGATTCTGTAATTTTTCCTCTCCTGGTGATGACATATTCTCAAAAGGTATCAAGTTGTTATGAGCTACGTTTTCTTCTGCCTCTTTTGCTTTTGATCTCCCTATTTAAAAAATATGTAGTAGTAGCTCAGAAATTTGAACTACTTTTACTTTACCAGCAGATGGTGCTGTGGTTTTTTAATGTGATTTTAGATGTTTGGTCTCTCCAGGCTTCCTTAGCTTTGGAAACCAGATCTTGTAAATGCACTATAGGGGTTGGGGGGATGCCCGGAGAGAAAAGCAGTTGGTATGGAGACTTTAAAAGGGGACAGTTACTTATGCAAAGCCCTGTTTTCAGGGACTCTAGACCAGAGACTCTTGTCAGTGCACTGTATAAACTCAGTACCAAGCCTGATAAGTGGGGGAGGGGCTGCATCCCAGCACACTGTCCTTTTACTTTTCCATGGGGACCCGAACCTTTCAGGAACACAGTTATTCTCCACAAATTTCCCTCAGTTAAATATCTGCTAGTTGTTCAACTCCATCTTTCCCAGGATCTCTTGTCTAAGGGACAGGCCAAGTGGTAGCACCACAGTTTGTACTGTAGTCTCCAACCCCAAGTCAATTCCCAGGTCTCTTTTGTACCACATTCATTTTGTTCAGTGAAGCTTGAGTTTCCTTTATGTCCCTCCTAGTCTAGTATGCCTGGCCTCTCATGTCCAAGAGGTATTCACCCCAAATCTTGGTTTTCTTGGGATGTTGTATTCCTAGATGATCACTAGGGAATCTCTTTTGATACCTTCTTGGGTCCACTCTTTGAACTCATACATATTTATATACTTTATTAGTAATTAGTAGTAAGAAAATACAGGTGCCTTTCTTCATGTAAGGGAAACACACAGCTTTCATATTTAGGATGAAGCTATTGTTTTAATTCATGGGAATGCTTGGAACAATGAAGTTGCATAATAGCAGTAGTAGTTAAAGCCTGGATTGAATGAGAACACGGAGAAAATAATGTGATGATAGAAGAAAAGAGATATAAGATCCTGGTCTCGGATATTCTAACATTTAAAGTTTTTAGAGATATTTACAAGTAAAAGTAGTTGAGAAGCAGTGTGAGGAGAAATACAATCAGGAAAGGGTGGTGTCTATAACACCGAGTGAAGGAAATGTTTCCAGAATTAAGGAAATGATCAGTGGGTCAGATATTGATGGCAGGCCAAGTCAAAGGAAGATGTGAATTATTATTTGACTCAGTCACCTAGAGGTTATTAGTTATTTGACATGAACTGTCGGGGGTTGCAATGGTGAAGATGAAGATCTGTTTAAAGTGGGTTTGAAGGATACAATAGTAGCAGAGGAATTACAGACAATGGTAAATAGGACGAACAACAAGTTACATTGTATACCATGTAACTTTTTCATAAAGTAAATATGCTAGGAATTCATATTATTCCTTATGGCTCATTTCCCTTAATCATTATAAATTTTAATCATATGACCAAGCACAAAATGCTTAAAATGGTTCTTTCAATAATTGATTTAAAACCAAGAATTTCAATCATCCTTACTCTAAAACACAAATGTAAGTGAAATGTTCGGTGGAAACCCAGAGGTAGTGGAAGAACCCAAATATTTTCGATAGTTTCTGTTGATACAAAAATGGACCTCAATGGGCTCTAGTTGATATTTCATAATGAAAAATAGAAGGAAATAAAGTCTCCCATGATGATCTTTGATAACTCTTTTCCTTGCATTAGGACTAAAACTAATCTGACAAACACAGTTCTCTGCCTTACCACAATAGTAAATCAGGTCATAAGTACTTTTGCTATCCATATTTTTTTCCCAAAACATCCAAGTCCCTATAACTTAGTTATGACACCAGTAGTTCTGCATTGCTTTTGTACCAAATAATGAAAGTTTTGTATTTTTTTAGTTGTTTGAGTACCAATCTTCAGGATGAGCATTTTTGCTTTTTGAGAGTATTCTCTCTGTTCTTAGAATAACTCATCCTATTTTGAAATTCTCTGTAGCTAGAAACCCCCATTAGCTCCAAACTCTTAGGATGATAGGAGCTGTTTCTCCCAACCTCCCACATTGTACAGCTGCTTATGAGACTTATAATTAATGAAGACTTGCTAACAGTCACACACCCAATGATCTTCTGTACTTTTTAGAAGAGGTAGGATGGGCATTGAGTAAAAGCTTTTAGCTCTGTAATTTGCCAATGAGATATAGATATGCTATTGTCTTTTTTTAAAATAGTTTTTTATTTCCAGAGAACATAAGTTTATTTTTCTAAATTAAAAAAAAATCAATTTTTATTGGTTGTACATGTGTATATATATATAGATATGCATATTTACAAATTACACCATTGTCTACCCCATTTCCTCATCAACTTACCACCCCATTTTTATGAAGAACTAATGAAATAAGAAAATGATTGTTTTACTGAATAGGCCAGCCTTGAAGTCATGGATAATCTAGAGACAAGTCTAGTGATGGATCTCTTTTCCTATGGAGGCCCATTCCAATTAAAATGAACCTCCCTGCCGGGCACAGTGGCTCATGCCTGTAAGCTTCAGCCTATGAAGTATTTGGGGCTAGGGATCACGGTTTGAGTCCAGCTCGGGACAACAACTTAATCCAAAAAATAGCTGGGAGTAGTGGTGCATGCCTGTAATCCCAGCAACCTGGGAAGCTGAGGCTGGGGATTGCTTGAGTCTGTGGTACCACTGGCAATGGGAACCTGCGGTTCCATGGGCAAAAATAGCGAGACCTAGTTCTCAGAAAAAAAAAAGAAAGAAAGAAAGAACCTCCCCTCCCATAAAAGTTGCTTAATCCAAGTATGAGTTGTTTATTGAGAACACCACTGTCTATGCTTGCATGGTTAAGCAGACTTTTAGGACAAATTCCTACATTTTGTTATCTTATTTATTTTCTTTTTTTTTTTTCTGTTTTATATATTTTTATTTCTGTCTTTGTTCATTCCCTTGTATACATCTGAGTTTTTTCTAGTATTATCCCTTTTGTAAAAATATTTCTGGGAACCCTACTCATATAATTCAGGCAAAAACACTTTGGGAACTAGGAAATGATCTTAAATGTAAAATGTGAAAGAGGAATTTTCTGAACATTGTTAGATTATTTTCTTTGGTCTATTTAGATATTAGTAATACTATATCCCTTAAAAATTTCCAGGAATTTCATGACCTTGCAATTATAAATTGGGCTGCAGTAAACATCCGAGCATAGGTGTCCTTTTGTATCCACATTGAGGTCTCTTTTGGGTAGATTCCCAAAAGAGCAATTGCTAGGTCAAATGGTAGTTCCATTTTCATTAGTTTGAGGGTGGTATATATACACGATGGAATATTACTCAACAATTAAAAATGACAAATTCAACGATTTCATAACAACATGGATGTATTTAGAAGAAATCATTTTAGCAGAAACAAGCCATAAAGAAAAAGACAGAAACCAAATGGTTTCACTAATATATGGGATATAGTGAAAAAAATAAACAAAGACTTGAGGAAAAGTCAAAACAAGCTAAGCACCAAACTGAAGCGCACAACTTTGAGCACGAGGGAAAGGGTGGGAAGGGAGGGGAGGGTGGGGGGGGGCAAATTCTTGAGATTAAAATGTTGTGAAATTTATATATAAATAAAAAAAATTTCAGGAATTTACAGATTAATTTTCTGGGCTTGTTTATTTCTTTCTTCAGGTTGGGGAAATTTTTCCTCTACTATCTCATTGAAGAGCCTTTCAGATTCCATGTCTTTCTCTTCACCTTCTGGTATTCCAATTACTCTTATATTTGTTTTCTTTAGGGTATCTGGCAGATCTCTGATTTTTCTTCTGTTATCTTACTTTGTTTTTCTCTCGCTTTTTCTCCATCCTCTCTACTTCTGTAACCTCTAGTGTGCTGATTCTTTCTTCTAATCTGCTTTCCTGGCTCTTCCCTGCATTTTTGAGCTCTTCTATTGCTCCTCTTATGCATTGCATCTCCTGCAGCTTCTTATTTAGGGTTTCAATTTCGTTTGTCTGTGCGTCAATGATATTGCTCATTTTGCTGCATTCTTTTTTATATTTTTCTACTACTTCTTTTAGTTCATTGAAAGCTTCTACCCTTTGCTTCCCCGTTCCCCTCCCCCCTTCCTTGGCCTCTTTGAGTGCTCTTATCATGTTGATTCTGAATTATTTGTCTGATATATGAAGCATTTCTTCTATGTCATCCATGTTGGTTTGTACAGATTGTTTATCATTTATTATTCTTAGGGCTTGCTTGAGTATTTGTATTCTTCCTCATTCCTATGTTTTCCATTCGGACTTGCTCTACATATTGAGTAACTACTGCTCTAATATTAGGGATATTGAAACCTATCTAGTTGTGGTTAACTCTGCCTATGTGCTTTTGCTGCTGTGGTGGTGATATCTTGTTTCAGTTGGCTATTGTTGGGGACATGTTCCTTTTCAGAGAGTCGATGTGTGACTAGGTGTGGTTTCTATTATATTGTCTACGTGTTTGTTGTTTCTGCTCTTTCAGCTTAATGGACCTTAAATAGTTTTAGTGCCTCCGAGCATGTAGGCTTGTCGTATAACTCCTTTTGACTGGGGTGTCTTGAGGCTTTTCGGTAGTGAGTGTCCTTGTTTTCTAAGTTTGCACTGGTGCCTGCGCTTTTGGGCTTCAGGTTGGGAGCTGGTGGCCTTCAGGTTGGCTTACCCGGGCAGGAAAAACTCAGTCCGTGCCTTCTGAGTTTGTTTGTATCTATTTTTAATTGCTTAAAAAATGATTTTAGTGACTAGCTTCACTTTTGTTGTTCCCGTGGTGAGTACTAGATCTAGTACTAAGGTTGAAAAGTCAAGTATCTGTAGGAACCAAAGAACAAACCGAACAAAGGATTTTGACATTATAAATCATTGACCTGGGGTGGGTTGCAGAGAGGTTCTTTGCAGTCAATTTTTACCTTGAAAGAATATTTGTCCAGTTTTCACACTCAAGTTTATGAAGAGAAACTGGGAATATGAATTCTAGCATAACATGACTCAGGATTGAAAATGTTAACAATGAATTAAAAAGTTAAGAAAACTTAATCCAGCACATAGACGGGCAAATGCAGCACATATGTAGACAGGATCCAAACTTAGGCACTGGTATTTCTATTCCATAAAATTTATTGATAATGCTAATGATTTGGTTGGATACTTAATAATCTTGATATAAATGTTCTCAATTACACATTTTTCTCTTCATTTCCTTTTTTTAATAAGAAATTTCAAATCACTTTATCCTGATATTTGAAACCTCTGTTTTAAAGTAGAGGGACCATATATCCTGGACTACCACTTTAAACTATTTAGAAATCGCTGCACTTCTTTCTATTGGGACTGTACCATTCTACATTCCCACTGACAGAAGAGGAGGGTTCCTTTTCCTACATACCCTCACCAGCATGTTTCTGGATTTTTTGATATGGATCATTTTTAAGGCTGTGGATTAGTATCACATTGTGGCACCTATTTGCATGTCAGTACCTATTTGCATGATAAGTGTTGATGATTTTTTTTTTTTTTCATTTATCTGTTGCCCATCTGCATGTCTTCTTTGGAGAAATGTCTATTTAGTTCTGCTTATTTTTTGATTGGGTTGTTTTATTCTGTTGAGTTGTATGAACTCTTTGTAGATCTTCAATATCAGTTTCTTGTCAGATTGATGGTGCTCAAATATTTTCTCTATTCATTAGGGTGCCTCTTTGTTTTGGTTACTGTCTCTCTGCTGTACAAAAGCTTTTCAGTTTGATGCATTCTCATCAAAACTCTCTTTTTTCTCTTATTTTCCTTGCTACTATTAGCATATCCATAGAGATGTTTCTACAATTTATGTCATGGAGAGTTTTGTCTATGTTTTCTTCTCTGTATTTTATGGATTCATGTCTTATGTCCAAGTAATTTGTTCATTTTGAGTTGATTTTCATGTGTGGTATAAGATAGTGGTCTAGCTTCATTATTTTTTCTGTATGCAGCAGTTCAATTTTCCCAGCACCATTTATTGAAGTACTTTTCCTCTTCCAGTGTGTGTCTTCCTTTGTTATAGATTAGTTGTCCACAAATGTGTAGTTTCATTTCTGGATGTCAATTCTATTCCATTGGTCTATGTGTCTGTTTTTGTTCCAATATCTATTGTTTCCATTATTATATCTTTATATTATAGTATGAAACCTGGAAGTGGGATACTTCCATTTTTTCTTCCTTTTAATCAGGAAAGCTTTGACTAGTTGGGATTTTGACAATTCCATATTAATTTATTAATTTTTCTGCTCTTTCTTTGAAATATGCCATTAGGATTTCCATTTGAATTTCAAAAAATTCTGTAATTTCTTTGGATTCCTTTTTTTTTAATCCCCTTTGATTTCTTAGGATGACAGTTTTGACAATGCTGATTCTTGCTGATATGAGCAGGGAATATCTTTCCATTTCTTTGTGTCTTCTATTTCTTAAAACAATGTCTGATAGTTTTTGTGTTTTGTGTTTTTTTATTTTTTATTTATTTTTTATTTTATAAGACTCAAAATTAGATGGCTTTCTCAATTTCTTCTCCTAGTTTACTGTTTGCATCTAGGAACACAACTGACTTTTATGTTTTAATTTTATATTCTGCCACTTTGCTATACTGGTTTATTGTTTAAATGAGTTTTTCCATGGACTCTTTGGGGGTTTTCAATGAATGTTATCTCACTATCTACAAATAATTATAGTTTTACTTGTTCTTTTCCAATTTGGTAACTTTTATATTTCTCCTGTTCACTTTCTTTGGGACTTCCAATACTACGCTGAATAGTGGTAGTGAGAGTGGACATCTTTGTCTCAAACCAGATCTTAGTAGAAAGGCATTCAGTTTTTCACTGTGGGTTTGTCATATATGATATTTACTTTTTAAGATGTATTCCTTTTTGTTATCTTATTCTTTTAAATTTTGTATTAAATAATTTTTTTATATATAAATTTCACATCCTTTAATCCCCATGGTTGACTCACAGCCTTCCCTCCCTGACTGTTCCCACCCTCTCTGGCCTCCCCCACCCCAGTTATGTACTTCATTTTGGTTGTTAGCTTGTTTTGACTTTCTCTCATAGATTTTTGTTTATTTTTCCTATGTCCCATATATTAGTGAAACCATTTGGTTTCTGTCTTTTTTTCCCCTGACTTGTTTCTGCTAATATGATTTCTTCCATATTATCATAAAATCATCAAATTTGTCATTTATAATTGATGACCAAATCCCATTGTGTATATATACCACATCTTTTTCATCCAGTCATCTGTTTTAGGTTGTTTCCTTGTCCTTGCAATTATAAATAGTGCTGCAGTAAACATCCGGGCACAGGTGTCCCTTTGTACAAGCATTGAGGTCTCCTTTGGGTAGATTCCCAGAAGAGCAATTACTGGATCAAATGTTAGTTCCATTTTCATTTTGAGGGTCCTCCACACAGCTTTCCACAGAGGTTGGACCAGTTTACATTCCCACCAGCAGTGTAAGAGTGTTTCTTTCTCTTTACATCTACACCAGCACTTGTTGCCCATTTTTGGCATGCGGGCCATTGTTGCTGGTGTAAAGTGGTATCTTATTGTGGTTTTGATTTGCATTTCCCTCATTGCTAGTGATGCTGAGTATTTTTTCATGTGCCTGTTGGCCATTTGTGTTTCCTCTTTGGAGAAGTGTCTTTTGAGTTCTTCTCCCAATTTTTTAACTGGTTTTTTTTCTTTGTTTTTTGTTAAGTTGTGTGAGTTCTTTGTGTATTTTTGTTATCAGACCCTTATCATTTGTATGGAGAGCAAAATTTTTTTCCTACTCGAATGAGTTCTTTATGTTTTCTCTGTTGTCTCTTTTGTTGTACAGAAGCTTTTAAGTTTGATGTAGTCTCAGTTGTTTGTTTGCCTTCATTTTTTAACCTGCTATAGATGTGTCCATTTCCTCTATGTATACTATGATTTCAGATCTTACATCCAAGTCTTTTATCCATTTTGAGTTGATTTTGGTACATGGTGTTAGGGAGGTATCTTGGTTCATTTTTTTACATGTTTTGATAGTTTTCCCAGCACCATTTATTGAAGAGGCTGTCCTTGTTCCATTTTTTCACCCTTTTCTCAAAGATTAGATGACTAAGATACATTCCATTTATCCCCAGTTTTTCCAAGACATTCATCATAAATGTTTATGAATATCATCAAATATTTTTCAACATCTTTTGATATAATCACAAGGCCATATCCTTTCTTTTATTATTGGTGTAGTCACATGCATTAATTGATTTTCAGATGTTGAACCATTCTAGTGTTCCTGATATAAATCCCACTTGGTCATGGTATGTAATCTTTTTACTACATTGTTCAATTTCGTTTGCTAAGGTGTTTTTTTTTTTTTTTTGAGTTTTTTGTATCTGTGTTCATGAGGGAGTGACCTATAGGTTTCATTTTTGTGTTGTCCTTTTAAGTTTTGATATTAGAATGATGTTAGCCTCATAAAATATGTTTGTCAAGTTTCAGTCTTCATTTTTTGAAAGAGTCTGAACATGATAGCTCATCTTTGAAGGTTTGATAGAATTTACTTATGAAGTCATCTAGTTTTGACTTGATTACTATTTCAATTTCCTTGTTTGTGATTGGTTGTTAAGATTTTTCTATTCTTCCTTTTTCATTCTTGAATGGTTATACATTCTAAAAATCTTTCATCTCTTCTAGCTGTTGATTTTGTTTACATGAAAATGTTCATTGTATTCTCTTTTAATCCTCTGAATTTCTGCAGTGTCTGTTGTAACTTTTCTTTCATTTTTGACCCCACCCCATTTATTTGCATTTTCTGCTTTTTTTCTTAGTGTCTAGCTAAAGCTTTATCTTTCTTTTTTTTCTTCAGAGAACAAGTTCTTGATTTCATTGATCTTTGGACTGTCTTTTTGGTTTATATTTCACCTCTGATTTTTATAATTTTTTCCTCCTACTCACTTTTGGATTTTTTGTTGTGCTCAGTCTGTGGTCAATCTTGAAGAATGTGTGCTTAAGAAAAATGTGTAGCTGGGCCTGTTGGCACATGCCTGTTGTCCAAGCACTGGGAGGCAAGAGGCTTGGGATCATTTGAGTTCTCAGGTTTGAGACTACCCCAGACAACATGGTGAGACTTGTTTCTCGAGAAAGCAGCTGGACACCGTGATGGGTGCCTATAATCCCAGCTACCTGGGAGGCTGAGGCTGGGAATTGCTTGAATCCTCGGTACCCTGGGCAACTTGAGTCTGTGGTACCCGGGGCAACATAGCGAGACCTTGTCTCAAAAAAAAAAAAAAAGTATATATATAATTTTTTGGTGTAGAGCCCTGCAAATATCTATTAGAGCCTTGGGATTTAGTACTTTGTTTAGAGCAATTATGTCCTTATTTATTTTCTGTGTCAATCAACTATCCAGTGGTGAGAGAGTACAGTGCTTTTTTCAGATTTGAGAGTAGTGTCTTATGTATTTTGGTGTTCCTTCATTAGGTGAGTATATATAGATGAGTGTTCTGTCTTCCTGTTGTATTTATCCCTTAGTCTTTATATACTGTCCATTCCTCTTGCTTTTTACATTTTTAATTTGAAAGTCTTTTTATCTAATCTAAGTGTCACTATGCCTGTGGCTATTCCTTGGGTATCATTTGCCAGCAGAAAATTTCCTTCCTCTTATGTTCTGTATCTCTTTACACTTGGAGCTTAGGTATGTTTCTTGGAGGCAGAAGAAGGTTTGGTTATTTTTTTAATCCAGTTATACTTTGTATCTTTTTATTGATGAGTTCAGTCCATTGATGTTTAGTGATTATTGAATTGGAATTGAAGGTTATCATCAATAACAATCTGTTATTCACATTTTGTTCCTAATTCTTTTTTGCTTCTGTTTTGATTCTACTTGGTTCTTCAGTTCTTAGTATTCATGCCTCTTTTGGGTTTAAACTTTAATGCTCCTTCTAA
Source organism: Uropsilus gracilis (assembly GCA_004024945.1). Lineage (NCBI taxonomy): Eukaryota > Metazoa > Chordata > Mammalia > Eulipotyphla > Talpidae > Uropsilus > Uropsilus gracilis. Next base: position 10,377 of record PVHY01033083.1, read on the forward strand.
TGTTTCTTGAGGATGTGTTTGGGAATGGAAACTCCCTGAATAATATTTGTTTGTTTGTTTTTGAAGGTCTTTATTTATTATTTCCACAGGGAAGAGAACTTTAACAGTAAAATATTCTTGGCTAGCACTTTTTTTTTGAGTATTCTTGTCCTTCATGTCTTTTCAGAGACATCTGATATTAGCTTAATTGGCATTCTTTTATAGGTTATTTGTTTTTTCACCCTTATCAGCTTCATTAATTTTTCTTTATCAAGATAAAGAAGCTTGATCACTTTCTTGCGGGAGTCCTCCTTTTATTTTGGCAACTTGATTTTATTTTGCTTCATGTATTCCTATGTTCATTTTCTTCTTCACATTTAGAAATTCCCCTTCCAGTGTTTCTTTAGTTTTTTTTCAGTTCCCTTCTCTTTTTTTACTTGGGATTTAATTAATTTTATATTTTCTTTCCTCATGGTGTCAGATGATTCTCAGTGTGTCTTCATTCTTTTTCCTCTATATTTGTTTTTCTATCTTGCTTCTTTCCTCATTTTCATTTTGAAGAATATTTGACTTATTTTTCCATTTGTCTTATTCTACACCCATGGCTTTCTCCAGACTTTTTAACCTCTTCCTCTGTTCTTTTTATGTATTGCAATTTTTCATTCTTACATACGATTACTGCGGTATTTCATAACATCTCTTCAAAACTTTTTAACAATCATTGAAAATTTGTTGCTGCTAGGAGGAATAAACAGTATTTTTGTCTAAAAATAATGTATTATTTGTTAATAAAAATAACACACAAATGAGCTTTTTTCTGAAGTTTTTTTAAAAAACTATCCATCTTTTTAAATATTGAGTTTTTCATTGGTTTGCATTTTATTTGACTTTTGGTAGATTTATCTCATTGTTTTGCAACAAACTTTGATGAAGATAATTTACAGATTCCAGTCTTCTGGTTATTGCTTTTCTTTTCTTTTCTTTTCTTTTCTTTTCTTTTCTTTTCTTTTCTTTTCTTTTCTTTTCTTTTCTTTTCTTTTCT
>PVHY01033084.1:0-11390 GCA_004024945.1 Uropsilus gracilis
ACCTTTTGGTGTTCCACCTTTCCTCCTCCTCTTGGCTCTACTCTGAGAACAAAAGGACTGAATGAATGACTGGGACTGAGTTTTTAACTCTTCTCTATACAGACCTCAGCATCCATTATCCAAGAATAAGACAAATTTCATTAATAGATAATGATTTGTATTCCTCTTTATTTTTCATTGATTGCACACACACACACACACGCACACACATATACACATACTCACGCATATGTATAATTACATCATTGTTTACCCTGAGGTTCTCCAATTACCTTATCACCCATGAACCATCTTATTTTCTTGTTCCCTCCCCCTCCATCAATTTTAACCTTCTCCCCCTCTCTTGCTCTATACTTTAGTTCTGTTGGCAGTTTTAAATTTTTCTTGTCTTTTTGTTTGTTTTACTTATATCCTGTATTCCTCTTTTAAAGAAATTTTACAGTGATAAAATGTTTTCAATATTTCCTTCTGGAAAAATTCAGGGATTTTTTTCTATGAGGCGTACATTGAGATTCTCAGTCAAAAGCCCATAGTCTCATGTGTGCCCTCAGGTAGAATCCTGCATCGCAGATCAAGACCTTGAGCTGCAGTCTCTGGGAAGTGCTCTCAGAGACTCAACATTACTCCCGACCAACTGAACATTAAGGAAGATTTGGTGCAAGGATACCCACCACAAACTTCACTCTCAGAAACTGTTGGGAATCCTTTCTCCTGCAGAGCTCTCAGATTCTAAATGCCCTGATTCAGGAACACCCATGCACTGGATTTACATCACACCCAGATGATCGTGACCATCTCCATGGACCCTGCCTCTGCCTGACGTCTTTGCTAGAAGAATGATGTAGCCTCTGTTCAGACATCCCATCTGAGGTATTTCTAGTGCTGACAAAACTTGCTGTAAAATGTGGGAATAGAAATGGAAAGGAAATACTTACTCACTGTTGGGCATCTGCCCAGAGTTCCTTACCTTTCCGCTGCCTCTGGTTTTCCAGAAAACAAGTAAAGATGGAATCACCACCCGGTAGCATAGGAACACAAAGACCAACCAGAACCCACACAGACAAATGAGGTCAGGGTCAACATCTAAGGATGTTGAGCTGAAGCTCAGCAAGGACTCAGTTTGGTACTTCAAAAATGAAAGGAAGTTCCATTTTCTGAACTCCATAATCTACAGCACATGCTTGCCTGAGGGAACTGAGCCATGACTTTATTCCCAGGTCTACATCACAGAACTCTGGAGAGTCACAATGGACACCTGGTGGTGGGGGAGGGGGTACCATGCAGTATGCTCATAGCCCCTCCCCCAACCACCAATCCACCTGTTTCTTCAATCCTTCAGAGCCCTCAAGGTTTCTGGGCCCTAAATTGTCATCTATTTTTCCAGCTCCCCCCTCCCATCATAGATCTACTTTAATAAAATCTGCCGCTTCCATCTGTAACCCAGATAGTACTTAGTTCCTTGTTTCAATTTGAGGACATTGACTAGAGTCTCACCAATTCCACACTGAATATTTGAAGTATTGCCAGGAATCTTTTTACATTTAGTGACACTCAAAATGTCATATTTAGGATATGTATCCTCAAATCCATCTTTGCTGTTGAATGTTATTATTCAAACTCAGATATAGACCTAAGGTTCTTTTATACTTACTAAATTTTATGATAAGTAAATTCTAGCTTTGTGTTCCACTAGTTTTAATGATGTAATCAGAGGGGTTGATGCAATTAAAGTGAACAGTTTTGTTATTCAACCTCACAGAACTATAAGATATATAAAAAATATAAATAGTTAAACTTCAAACTGAAATCAGATCGAAATAGGGGACAAAAGCCTCCAAGTTACAAACCACAGGTCCGCATCACCCACGCATAGCAGTTGCCACTCAAAATGCAGTTTAACAACAGGATTTATTAACAAGGGAGTTCAATAGGGAAAACGAAAAGTCCTTAAAGCCACAAGTGACCAGTCATCTTACCCCAGTCACCATTCCCAGTCCTAAAAGTCCAAAAGACACAGTCTAAGATGGTGCCCCTTTGCCCCTCCAAACCTCAGAGGTAGACATGAAATTGGGTTCAAAAAGGACCCGATTTCAGACACTCTGCAAAGTCCAGTCTTTCTCTGTCTTCTTCTCTCTCCAGTAATCTGAGCTACTCTGCTTCTCCAAGATGCTACAGACTTCTTCAACAATTGCTGATGCACAAATCAGCTTTCCAAATCCCTGACCATCTCCAGGTACTGGCTTTCCTTATCACCTTGCTGCAACGCCATACTCTCCACACCAGCCACTCTTCTGCCAGATTCCATGGCTCCTTGTCACCTCCAGCTCACTCTTCCAGGGAGCTTCTGCCCAACCTGGGCACCTGGGCTACTCTTTACCTGCCTGCCATTCTCTTTTCTCCTCTTCTCAAAAGTCCCCTCGCTAGTCTCTGCTCCTTGCCTTTTTATCCCCCTGTTTCTGATCCCACCCCCTCTTCCAACTACTTCTTCTAGCAGTTTAAATGCAACCCCCCCGGGCACTCAGTTTCAAAATGATCTTGGTGAAGTCTGCAGCAGTTATTTTTCTGAAGTTAGTGAAAATTAAGTCATACAAAATGTTTTGGGACATCTCCTACATTCCCATGCCCACACACATCCTTTGACAATGTCACTCCTTATTTTCAAAACCAAAATTAAACTATTATTTTTTATTTCAATTCTTTATTTTTAATTTGACCCTATTCTTTCTTACCCCTCCCTAACATACAGATAGTCCCTGCCATATATATTAGTTTCCTAACACTTATACAAATTCCTGTCTTAGTTTGAGCTTCTGCGATTAGGATACCATTGACTGGGCTTAAGTAACAAGAATTTATTATAGTTCTGAAGCCTGAGATGTTCAATAACAAGTCACTAGTAGGTTCAGTGTCTGCTTTCTTGCTCATAGATAGTTCCTCCCTGCAACCTCCCATTATGGAAAAAGGGAATGAGAAATTTCTATGGTCCCTTTTAGAAAGGCACTAATGATTTTTATGAAAGTTCCACCCATATGACCTAACTACCCCCAGAAACCCTATCTCCTAATACTATCATTTTGGGATTAAGATTTCAACCTAGTAATTTGGTGGTGGGTCAGGGATTGGAAGACACACATCCACTCCCTAACACTCCCAAATAGCTAGGATAGACTAGTGTAACATAAAGCTAATGAATTCCTCCATCATTTGGTGACAGAGTTAGACCTAGGACTGTCAAAGTCCTAAGACAGAATCTAATCCTGAGAAACCTCACCTGTTAAACTGCTTTGTAAATATAATCTTTCCCTAAGCATTCCTCATGGAAAAATTCTTCCCTAATTCATCATACCCAAAGAAGTTCAAAAATCTTTTACTTTTTTCAGGTTGTTCTTGTCAGGTTCTTTTTTCTTTTTTTTAATTGATTATATATATATATAATCAATATATATATTTATATATAATATATAATATAATATATAATATAATATATTATAATATATATATTATATATATGTTATATATATATAACATATATATATGTTACATCATTGTATTCCTAAGAGTTCTCCCACCATGTCACCCATGATGTCTTCTTGTTTGTACTCATCCCTCCCCTAATTTCATCCTTCCTCCCACCCCCTCCCTTGCTATATGCTTTAATTCTATTATCAGTTTAGTAGTTTTAAATTTTTTCTTGCCCTTTTGTTTGTTTTTCCTGTATCTCACATATAAGTGAGACCATCTGGTATTTATCTTTTTCTGTCTTATTTTGGCTAGTATGATTTGCTACAAATGAATTGAGTTCGTGTTTTTTGAATTCTGAATAGTATTCCATTTTGTTAATATACTGTGACTTTTTGATCCATTCATCTATTGAGGGGCATTTGGGTTATTTCCATGTCCTGTAAATAGTGCTGCAATAAACATAGAATCACAGGTTTCCTTTTGAATTGGTGTTTTGTTATCCTTCGGGTTCATTCCCACAAGTGGAATCAATAGATTGAATGGTAGCTCCATTTTTAGTAGTTTGAGTGTCCTCCACACAGCTTTCCACAGTGGCTGGACCAATTTGCATTCCCACCAGCATTGTAAAAGTGTTCCTTTTTGTCCACATCCATGTCAGTATTTGTTGTTGCCCTTTTGGGGATTGGGGGCAGGGTGAGGGGCATTCTTACTAGTGTGAGTAGGTTTTGATTCACATTTCCCTGGTTATAAGTGATGGTGAGCATTTTTTCATGTCTGTTGGCCATTTGTATTCTTGTCAGATTAAAATGATCCAACATTTCTTTCCCCTTTCTCCTCTGCATCTTCTGTTCTAAACTCTATCTTCATGACAGCTGTCCTCTGTCCTCCGAACTTTCTTTACATTTTTTTTTTTTACTTTATTTGACACTCATGGCCTCACATTGTTACTTGACAGGCAGAGTCTCCTTCCAGTTATGCAAGAGCAGGTAACCTGCCTTGAGGATAAAATCTGCTAAAATGCCTCACTTCCTCCTTACCCTGACATGCAGCCCAGCCAAGTTTTCATTTATGAAGCATTTGCTGTTGGTAACTAGGAAACACAAGTACCTTTAAGTGTGGGTTTTTGTCCTTAGGACTTGAAGATGCGGAAAGCAAAACTCTATAGCAGTCAAAAGTTACTCACTGCATAGAACAGGCTTCCCCCAGAATTTGTGAACTGCTAATCCATCTCTGGAACAGAGTTGAGAATGACCAGAAAAAACCAACGATGACTCTTCTGCTTACCTACCATCTACCTATTCCCCAGTCTCTGTCTGTCCTGATACAGAGAAAGCATGAGAAAGGGGAATATGTGGGTCTGCTGAAGTAACTGGCCACATGCAACTTTGCTTCTCAATACATAGAGCAAACCAGTCAATCTTATATCGAACCTAAAAGAATGTGCTAGACCAACACCACAGGGTTCCTTTTGAATTAAGCAACTTGATCACCTGGGACAATGGGTAAACATCAAGAGAAATACCTGGGGGACAACTGACAGATGTATGACTTCCTACATTACACTCCAGAGACTGAACAGTGAAATGCTTTGTTGATAAGAATTGAATCATGAGGAAGATTGAGAGTATGGTTCAGTTACATTATCAGATGGAAGCAGATATTCGATCAGCAGACTCATCCCCCCCCACGCCAAAATGACATAAACATGCTTTCACTTTCACTTCCCACTTTTTCCCTTTACTGATGCTATGTAATATTTCCGTCAATAAAAGAGGCTGTGATCTTGATCTTCTTCAGCAAATCCGCCATTGGTAACCTGCTCCCAACTCATTGACAATGTATTGTTGCTCATGCAACAGTGGGTCTTTACTGTACAAACCTGAAGGCATCCCTGCCAGTCCACCATCTCCATTTATTGATACAAATGAGCAATTTGACAAGATAGTCGAAGAAGAGCCTTTCTTTCTTTCTTTTTTAAAGAACACCTATTGGCTAGATAGCCTTACTCACATGTGGGAGCCTTAAACTATAACCTACAAGAAGTTCCAATGAAAAGACTTCCCAAATACTAGTAAGATTCCTTTTCAGAACCTCCTTCAAAATGTAAAGGGACAAGCAACAAAAGATATAAATATTTTTCTCTTTGTGCCACCAAAATTAAATTCCATTCATATTTAATAAGAGAGGTTTTTAGAGCTTATCCTTTCTACACTAATATATAATAAATTTGTCTAATTTATAGAGTATTTAACTGTCAGTGATCTCAGATTTACAACCATTCTATGATAAAAGAGAGGTATTATGCCTGCTTCATCAGTGACTAAAACAAGTTCAAAGAGAGTAAGCAACTTCCCTTGAACACTCAACTGGTAGTATTTTAAGCAATATAGTAAATGAATTCTTAAAATGCATACCCTAGTTCTAAAATTAAAGCAGCATTGTGGCTAAGCTATTTATGTTGTCCATTAAATGCTGGAAAACTGGGGGAATAAAAAAAAAGTTAGCCTATCACCTCTTAGGTAACTTTTCATTTTCATGCTTAGCACTGGTGTCTGTATAGGTTTTCTCTCTTGCCCTCTTAAAATCTGATTTCAAAAATATATTACATATAACTTCCAACAAGGTATAAATGAGTAATAAAAGTTTAAAACATTAGCTGTCTCAGAAATACATCTCATTTTACACATTGCCAATCCCTAAGCCTTATAATATAACTCTTATCAGTGTATTTCAGGTAGCCCACTGGAGGTGACAGAGATGACTCTTGGTGGAGTCACATCTTCTCACATCTCTTCTTCCCAGTTGATTGAAAAAAACACCCAGAAATCTGGTCCAGATTTCAGACTGCAGTTGTTTATATAGATCTTCCTTATTGTATAAATATGATGCAATTATGTTAGCTCATCATAATTTGAAAGTATCATAAGTTTAAAATGCATTTAATGAACTTAACCTAATAAATATCATAGCTTCACCTAACCTACATTAAATGTATTCAAGATACTTACATTAGCCTATAGTTGCCCACAATCAATAACACAAACCTATTTCATGAAAATGGATTTGATAGCTCATAGAATTTATGGAATACTACACTGACAGTGATTAGCAGATTTGATGGCAAATGAAAATGCAATTTATTTTTCTTTAATTTTTAATTTTTTTATTTATTTTTTATTTATATATATATCACATCATTTCAGTCCCTGGGGGTCACCCACCACCTCCCCTCCCTGCCCACTCCAGCTGGTCCCCACTCTCCCCTTGTATAGTTTCATTTGGTTGATCATATAGTAGTGAAAATACAATTTCTTAAAAAGCATTAGTGACTACAGTGACAGTACACTGTCGTGTAGGTGTTTTACCCTCCTGAACTCATGGTTGATTAGGAGCACAGTTTACACCTCTGCCCAGTATGAAAGAGTGTTTCTCCACTTATCACTATCTGAGGAAAGATCAAAATTCAAAATAGAAGTAAATTTTCTACTAACTATGCATCCCTTTCCCACCATTATCAAGGTAAAAATATTCTTAAGTCAAACTGTCATAATTCTGGAACTATATATATTGTCTCCTAGGAAGAGTGTTTTCCAGCTACTCCACTCAAAGAATATAGTACAATGTTGTGAGACTCAATATTGATCATTGATTGGTTTAGGGTTCTCAGTTTTTAGGAACAGTTATTATTATTCTCTTATATACTAATCACTGTCCCTGGAGATAAGCCACTTATGTGCAGGCGAACAAAAAGTGAGGAATAGATTTGGGACAAAAATCTTCAAAATTATTTCTAAGGACTAATTTCCCCTTCATTCAAACAACAGATTTTTTTATTGAATTCCTCTATGTGCTCTAGTAGAAATATTGATAAGGCATTAACCTCTTTACCCGGGCAGGTCATACCTGCCAAAAACTACAATGTGACATCAACTTAAGAACAGGAAAAAGAACAAAAGAAATTGCAGATAAAGAAGCAATTAATTATTCTACCAAGACATGAATGGGGCTGGAAGGGATTATACTAAGTGAAAAAAGTCAGAAGGAGAAATACCAGATGATCTCACTTCTATGAAGACTATAGGGAAAACAAACAAAAGGATGAGGAAAAAAATGATAAACCTCGAGCTGACCATAGATCTGAGACATAGAGCAGGGGAGGGGGAGAGAGAAGGGACACAACAGGGGAAGGGAGCACAGGTGACTGTGGAGATGGATCCCTGATGCTAAGGTAAGGGGAGAACTGTCGGAACTGCACCTGAGGGGAAAAATATCAAACAGTGTCTGAAAGTTAACAACAAAGTAAGAAAATAAAGTAAAAAAATAAAATTATTCTGCCAAGGAGAGAGGGGAAAAGGGCAATCTGGAAGAGGTAGTGCCGACTTAATTAGGTCCATACCACCTCCTGCTTTCCCCTTCCCATTCTCCTCCTCTTCCTTTTCTTTTTTTAGACTTTTTTTTTAAGATCAGTTCTAGGTTCACAGTAAGTCTGAGAAGAAAGTAGAGCATTATTGTGTGCCTCTCTCTCTCACACACACACACACACACACACACAGAACCCTTTTGTCAAAATTCAGTGCCAGAATGAGATATTTGTTGCAATGAAACCGTAAGTAACATTTTACCAGCACTCAGAAAGACCCTGCTTAACATGCCGATTCACTCTTGGCATCATTCTATGTGTTTAAGCAGATGTACGGTAACATGTATTCACCACTGTCGTAACAGTCATTTCACTGTCCTAAGAATCCTCTGAGATCTCCCTCTTCATCCCACCCTCCCCTTTCCTTTAGCACTGATCTTTCTACTGTCTTCAGAATTTTTTCCACTTCTAGAATTTTATATAGTTGGAATAACATGGTATGTCATTTTTGAAGATTGGCTTCTTTCACTTAGGAATGTGCACTTAAAATTCATTCATGTAATTTCAGGGATGGATAGCTCAAATCTTTTTATTCCCTTGTCTGGATATACCACAGTTGATTTATCCATTCACCTTGCACATCTTGTTTACTTTCGATTCTTGACAGAAATAAAGCTTCTATACATTTTTCTTTTTGAAAAAAACTCATTTTACTAAAATAGTATTCACATACCCTACAATTCATTCATTATAAGATTATAATTCAATGGCTCTTAGTATACTCACAATATTGTGCCTGTCATCACAATCAATTTTAGAATATTTTTCATTAGTCTAAAAAGAAAACTGCTCCTCTTAGCCTTCACTCTCCAATCTCAGTTCCTCCAGCGCTAAGTTACCATTAATTCACTTCCTCTGTGTATGTGTATGTGTGTGTATAATGACATATATGTGTGTGCATTTCATATATATGGGATATTACAATATGTGGCCTTTTGTACCTGATTTCTTTTCTTAGAATATTTTCTAGGCTTGTTTATATTGCAATATGTATCAATAGTTCATTTCTATTTATGGGAAATATCTGTTTTATAGATGTACCATATTTTGTTTATATATTGGTCAGCAGGCAAACATTTGGGTTGTTTCTATTCTTGAGTTGCTATAAAACTACAGTGAACACTTGTGGACATGTTTTGGTGTGGATGTAAGTTTCCATTCATTGTTTCTTCATTTTGGCAGGAAAAAGTCACATCTTGTCTCAGCTGATTGATTTCTGCTATTCTGGTAGTATAACCATAGTAGACTCACTCTGAAATAAAATCTTTGATGTCTAAATGCAGCTTGTATTAATTTGCCCTCTTGGCTCTCAGGATCTCGGGGTCTAGGGACCTCGGGTCTAGAGACCCTGATCTCCCCACCCTTTCAGTGTCCGAGGGTTGAGACGGGGCACCCAAGGGGGCTGGGAGAGGGGATTAGTAGGACCCACCTCTCAAACCCAGCCCAGTGAACCTTGTCGGGCTGGAGGCAGGAACCAGGTCCTTTCCCACCAGGCAGGTCCTTGGAGAAGACATTGAGTGTTCCCCTGTCTAAGGCAGTGCCTGAGCATGAGAGAAACAGACACTTCAATTGCAAAGATTTAGACAGAAAAAATTTAAAAGAGGACTCAATTGTCAAAGACTTCTTTCATTTTAAGAAGCTTGAACCTTGTACTGATGGAGTGGGGAGTGAAGGTTTGAAAGACCCAAGTAGTATGCCCTGATCTCTGTTTTGTATATAGATGATATATGGTGCATATATATATATATGATAAATAGAAAATGGTTGAGAGTTCATGGGAAAATGTGGAAATTAATCACTTATGTAGCATGTAGGATTTTTGTCTTGCAGGTGACAGGAAAAAACAAAACAAAAATTTTAATGTATTGCTTTAAACAAAAATTGTAATGTATTATTGTCTGTCTTATAGTGCTCCATAATGTAGGGATACACCCAGCTTCTGATTCCTCATAACTTGGTTCTATTTCCTAAGGGTTGACTCATTCTCAAGCCTTTTTCTTGGTTCCAAGATGGTATCAGTCAAGAAAAACTGAGGATTGTTGTTCCAGTGTCCTCAACTAAAGTCTCAGCAGTAAGGTAAATGGGAGGAACGTCCCTGGAGTGATTACTGGAGATCAGAGAATACCATTGGCCTCACTTAGGTCAGCGCTACATAAGGATACTTTATGAACCAGTGCTTGCCTTTTCCCATATTTTTGATGCCATCTGATGTCTGATAATCATAGAAATTGAGGATGTTTGGAAACTTTTATTGCGATTTGACAGTTATTGGATCTAGTAGTAATAATAGAGGCTTGTATTTTGATTATCTCTATGTGTTATTTTTCCAACCGTTTATTTCTATTTTTATTTTATACACATACCATTTCACAGAGGATGCCAGGTATGGAAACAGGAGCAAACTGATTTTCCACCACAGAGAGTTTGAGATACACGATCTACTAGGTGTGAAGCAATAATCTGGAGACGGGAGACTCTGGGGAGAACTTTCCGTCTCTTTATGAAATGAGATGAAAACAAATATCCTCATAGTCATGGCACCTAATTTGGAGAGAAGATGTTAGCTCTCTTATTTTCTTATCTGTTGTCCTTGTTTTCCTTAAACAGAACCCCTCTAAGAATTCACTCTGCATAAGCTTTTGATATGTCATTTTAATAGATGAAGAGTATTAAATAGGTATTTAAAAATACCTGATATTTATCTGTCTTCTCCATTGGAACTTTTAGAATCAAATCATTATTTAGAATCAGATGTCTAGAACCAAATATCAAATGTTTAGAGTCAAAGTATGCAAATGGCTCTCCTAAGCCATTAAAAGAAAAAACAGCTTTGAGATAGACTAACACAAGGTAATGCTAAATTAAGCCGACTTCCTTTTCCATGCTCTTGACACTGACATATAGAAAATTCAGAACCCGATAAGAGGGCTAATGAAATTTAAGACGAATTTCAAGAATCTAAGTTTCTCATTAAAAACACATTCAAGAATTTGTAGCTGGGCACGGTGGCTCATGCCTGTAATCTTCAGTCTATGAAGTGGCTGAGGCTAGGGATTGCCGTTCGATTCCTGCTCAGGGCAACACAGAGAGACCTAGTCACAAAAAGTAGCTGGGTGTGGCGGCTCACGCCAGTAATCCCAGATACCTGGGAAGATGAGGCTGGGGATTGCTTGAGTCTGTGGTACCCCAGGCAACATGAGCCTGCGGTTCCATGGGCAAAAATAGTGAGACCTAGTTTATTTTTTATTTTTTTTTAATTTATTTATCTATATTTCACATCATTTCAATCCCTGGGGGTCACCCACCACCTCCCCTCCCACCCGCTCCAGCTGGTCCCCATTCTCCTCTTGTGCAGTTTCATTTGGTTGACCATATATTAGTGAAACCATTTGGTTTCTGTCCCTTTCCATCTGGCTCGTTTCTGCTAGAATGATTTCTTCTAGGTACATCCAGGTTTCCATAAATTCATCAAATTTGTCGTTTTTAATTGCTGAGTAATATTCCATTG
>PVHY01033085.1:0-11390 GCA_004024945.1 Uropsilus gracilis
TCAAAAAAGATAAATATGTCTTTCACAGCAACATGGATAGAACTAGAAGGAATCATGCTGGTGAAAATGAGCTAGAAGAAAAGGAAATACTGGATGGTCTCATGTGGGATATGGGGGGAAGAAAAAACAAGAAAAGTTTAAAACTGCAGAACTGCAGCATAAAGCAAGTGAGGTGGGGGGGGTAAAGTCAGGGGAGGGGTGGCCACAAGAAATTAAGATAATGGTTCACAGGTGATAAGGTAGTGGGAGAACCTCAGGGTGGACAGTGATGTTCAATCAATTTGAAAAAATAAAGTTATTAAAAAATTTGCTTACAATGACATTATAGTTAGCTTTTCAAAGTTTAATTGTTTTGTATTTGAAGTCAAATCTTACAATGTTGGTATAGTTCTGTTTCAGATATTTTTTGTCCTGAATTTTTCAGTTTCTGGAACTAATGTATTGGAAATACCATGAGAAAGCTGCAGAGAAAGGAGTTTATATCATTGGAAGCTGCGGTTTTGACTCCATTCCAGCGGATTTGGGAGTTATATATACCAAAAGTAAAATAAATGGTAATTTTTGACCCATAAACAATAATTTCATTTAAAATTTGTCTGCAATTTAATGTGTCTGCAATTGTAATAAACTAAAATCTAGTTTGGAAGAGAAAAAAAACTAAATGGGTAAAACTAAGTTTATATTTTGTTAGTAATGCAACTATTCTTATAAAATTCTATTGATGCTGTCTTTTGACATAAATCATATGTAAATGTTCTAAAGTGAGACTGCAGCTAAATTTTCTGGAAAACAAGTTTTGGCTTCCACTATTAAATTCAGGTTTGTTTTATTTAGAGTTTAATATATTTTAGGGTACAGTTTATTGATAAAACTTTTTCATTTTTTTTAACCAACAAAGCTAAGAAGGATTGAACAATGCTTTTAGTATCTTTTTTACCACATTTGTAAAATGAAGACGGTAATTTAAGGATGGAAAAAATATTAATAGCATAGTAGGGGAGTTACTGATGTTTTGCGTATTTTAAAAGCGCCCTTTTAGAAAATGACCTAAAACCATTAACTCCAATGCCAGTGCAAACTTCTTTAGAACTTTGAAAGTATGGGAAGTGTCGCAGCTTATACTTTTAAGTTTACTCTGAAACCGAAGTCCAATAAAGTAGCACAAATAAAGAAGAAAGCTGCAAGTCAATCTTAATTATGAAATTAGTAGTAAAGAGAAAATACTGAGGCTGGGCATGATGGTGCATGCCTGTAAGCGGCAGCTGAGGAAGCCGCGGCCAGGGTCAGAGATCTTGGTTCGAGTCCTGCCGGGGGCCTGTAGCAAGAACTAGTTCCAAAAAAATATAGCTGGATTGGTGGCGTGTGCCTGTAATCCTAGCTACCTGGGAAGCTGAGGCTGGGGATTGCTTGAATCTGTGGTACCCTGGGCAACGTGAGCCTGTGGTGAGACCTAGTCTCAAAAAAAAGAAAAAAAATACTGAATAAAACTAATGAATGTTCAATAACATTTTAAAAGAATACTATATCAAGACCATTATTTATTAAGTTACATAATCGTCACATCAGAATATCAAAAGTAAAAATCAACATGCTCATCTCCACAGATGATTTGAGAATTCTTGCCGTTTACTTATGTCAGATCTTTAGAAGAGACTATTTCCTTAGCATAGTTGTTTGAAAGCAGTCACCAATGTAATATTTAATTAATGATGAAAGACTATGAGAATTCCCAATTTTTAAAAAAGGCTGTGAATTGAGTATCTTTAAGATACTTAATCTTGCGATCCATGGACCTTTCATTTAGTAAAAGATTTCTCTTGAGAGTGCAGAGTTTAAGCTTTCTTCGTGATTGTTTTACATATTTCTTTCTGAAGTTATTTCAATACATGGATCAGTAAGGTATATTAATAAGAAGATAGGTAGGTAGGTAGATAAAAATGTTAGTTCTTTAGAATAGGTTTTTTTTTTTCCTTTTTTGTGAGAGAAATATTAAGTTTTGTTTATAAACTTTTTTTGAGATAATGAATTTAGGAGTTAGTATTTTAACAAGCATTCCAGCTGATACAGGTGATACACCTATATCATTCACCTATCACTAGTCTTGGGTTAGGCTTAGATCATAGAGCCAAACAGAGACCATATTCTCCTAATTTTCAGAATCATTCCCACTAAATTGTATTTTAGTGATCTATTCTTGGTTTTTGTCACAGCAACATTTGTGTGACTATACTTCTACTGTAACATCAGTGTTGATGATTTGATTGTTACCTTTCTCATTGTCAGCTTTCTGAAGCCTTGTGTTTTAAATGTCTTGTTGGAACTAAAGCTGAATACTGTCTTCATTAAGAAATGGCTATAGCTCAGATTGAAAATCTTTAGCCCATAGGGTTTTTTTTTGTCTTACCACTGTCAAGAAACTCAAAACTTGATTAATTACTTAAATTCTTAGCCATTATACCTATATATTAGTCTTCATGGGCAATATTGCTTTCCCCTCTTTTTTTTTCCTGGCTTTAGTTTTCTACTTTTATATTTATATTTTTATTTCATATTAGCAGTGCTTAAGTATTTTATATGACATCACAAAGTTCATTTTGATATTTTTCTCTACATTCACTGTAAGTCACTAAGAATAAACCTTCTTGAAAGCTGCCATATTGGAAAACAAAATAATTCCCATAGGTGTAGTTTTGAAAACTGGATCCTGATGGCCTTCTGGAATAAGTGATCTAAATTGTTTCCTATTGGAAGTTGTCAACTTGAGTACTAGAAGAGATTTTGTTGGTACTAATGGGTAGAGTTGATGCTAAAGTACTATTTCTGACAGTTTACCTGACTTAGCTACTTCTGAAGTCTGTTTACAACATAACAAAACTGTTTACAACACAGTTTCTAATTTTATCAACTATAATGGTCCCTAAATAGGAATAGTTTATTATTACTTGTCATGGCTAAATAGATTTTTTTTTTTAAATTTTACTTTTACCATTCTCCTCTTTTTAGGTACTTTGACTGCTGTGGAAAGTTTCCTGACTATACATTCAGGTTCTGAGGTTAGTTTTTCTATTTCAGATGTTCTGAGTTAACATTAAAAACATTTTAGAAATGATACATCACTCTTAAGATCTAGATTAATTCAGTTATCTGCGAATTTTCATGTATAAAAGCGTGTATACATATAGTTTTTAGTGTTTTAGAGCCATTATGTTTAATTTTAAAAAGTAAAGATACTAGATTGTCAGGAATAGCTTTGACTTAAAATAGAATTTATTTTAAAAATTAAACTAGAATTGATTATGTATAGTGATCCTAACAGTAAAATATTTATCATTTAATGTTTTTCAATAAATATGGTCTGGCAAGAAATTTATCACCTTAGTGCAACTTAGTGCATTTTTGTTTTGTACCTATCTTAGATTTAGGTGCTTTTATGACTTTGAAAAAAATGTATGCTATAAATGTAGTTTTTTTTGCAGTTTTGAGATGGACCACACTTTATCCTAGTACTTTCATTATCAGTAGTGTCTAATTCTTTATGTTTGAAGCTTTAGAAGCATTTGTTCTCATTAAAAGGGGTTCATTCAACAAATATTATGTAGTAGAGCAACAGTACTACAGTATTACAAGATAATATAGCACATAAATGAGTAAGATGTAAACCCTGCCTTTAAAGAACTTGGTTTGGCAGGAGATAAAATGTGTTAAGAGGTCAGCTGTAGGATTCTGAGAATGGAGAGTATATCTAACTGGGATGCTAGCTATCAAAAACTGTGGAGAAGCTGAAGTATGAGCTGAATTGCAGAGATGTAAGCGAGATAAATAATATATTAAAAACATTAACTGTGGGTTGATATGGAACATATTTAAGTAAAAGTAATAGTTTTCATTTGCACTACATGTTCAGCTTAATAAACACGAAAGACTAAAACATACTAAAATTTGTAATTATAAGGACTGTCCTTAGAGTATCAGAGGAAATGGATGACACCAGTGGTAATTGTTGATAGGTTCCAACTGAGCCATTTGGGAATGCCTCATAGAGACCTTAATTTAGCCTTGAAAAGTGAATAGCACTGGAAGGTCAGAGACAATGACCTGAACAATGCCTCAGAAACAGAATGAAAGACATTCTTGGAATTCTAGACAGCATGTGTTAGAAACACAACCCAGTTTAAATCAACAAAGCAAAAAGGAATTTATTGATTCATATAACCAAACTTCTGCAATAGAATGGCTAGATCTAGATGTTGAGATGATAATATCAGAGTCCTTTCTATGACACCCTTACCCCCCTACCTCCCATCCCTTTCCTCTCTGTTTCTTTATGTATTCCTTTGTGTAGGCTCTTGACATGGCGGGGAAGGTGCTGGCAGTCCCAGGCACATGTTGTCCTTAAGGTTCTTGATATCTTGAATGGATTGTTCTTGTAGAATCAAGTTCAAGAATCTTCCCTAATCAAGAGTACAGATTTTGAAACTAGATTACCTGGGCTTGACTGTTGTCTTTACTGCTATGGGCAAGTTCCTTATAGTTGCATTCAAAGTTACAGATGATTTGGCCCTAGTTACCTCTCCAGCCTCTTCTCATTACTTTGCCTCATTTTTATTCTTTAGTTTTACTTATCTCTGTGAATATATGTATGATATTGAATCTTCTGGAATATACCAGCTCACCTGTCTTAGGATTTTTTTACTGGTTCTATCCTTTGCCTAAAATTTATTTCTTAAAATATATGCATGACCAATTCCTTACTTCTCTCAAGTCTTTTCTCCAGTATCATTTTCCTAGTGGAGTCTGCCCTGCCCTCTGTATTTAAATATGCAAACTAATTCCTTTACCTAGCACTCTCAATTTGTCTTTACTGTCCTTTTTTGGTCATATTTCACACTTTCTGAATTCTGTATATTATGTATTTTATTGACTGTCAATCTCTTTAGAATGTGAACACAGAAAGAGGAATCATTCTCTTTTTAATCATGAACACTTACAGTGGTAGGTACATAAAGAGCAACTTACTAATTTTTACTGGGTAAATTGAGTGGACAGGCTAACTTAACCTTGATTCCAAAACCCTACATGAACAAATCTAGAGTATAAAAGTATAATCCAGATGAATAGAAATATAGATATAAACCTTTTAAACAAAATATTAGTAAAAGCAGAATGTTAGCAAGGTATCAATACTTACTATAAGTAATATTGAAAAGAAAAATACATCTTGTATACATCTTGAACAAATTGGTTTAGAGAACAAATGAAAGACTTAATATTAAATTAATGTAATTCAGCTTATTAGTAAGTGTAAGAAGGGAAATAAAATCATCTCAGTAGATGATAGCAAAAAAGAATTTGTATCCATATATGATTAAAACTTAAACTAGGAGTTGAAGGGAAGATTGTAGCTTTTTTTTTTTTTTTTTTTAGTAGCAGAAAGCCTAGCAAATTGACACCAGTGTTTAACACTGGGAACTTTTACTCTGAATTTAAGAATAAGATAATTACTTAGGAATCATATCATTACTTCAGTAAGAACCTGACCAGAGCAGTAAGGCAGGAAAAAACAAATGAACTAAATATGGATTAGAAAGGAAGAGATGAGCAGATGATTTACTTATGAATGTAGAAAAATTTGAAAAATTGTAAACAGTATTACTAGAATTAATAAAAGAACGTAATCAGATGCTGGAAAATTCTTTTTTCTTACCTAATTACCTTGGCTAGATCCCAGTATGATAGTGTGAAAAGAAGTGGCAAGAGCTGACACCTTGTTATGGTTGTGCTCTTAGAAATATTTGAGATTTTTGCCATTAAATATGTGTAATAAGCTGTGGGTTAACATAGATGCTCCTTCTCAGTTAAGGGAGTTTTCTTCTATTCCTGCTTTGTTGAGTGTTTTTAATACAAATCTTTTGTCAGATGGTAAGGGCTGTGGATGGTTTAATTATATTGAAAGGATAGAAGTACTAAGGGCTAAGAGACTCATGAAAGAAATGAAAAATTAGTGGAAAGCTGAGAGTATGAGTAAAATCTAGCAAGGATTCCATTATATGCTGGATTCAGTACCAGAAAGGAATTGAAGAATTGGGAAAAGGAAACTATATAAACCATATTAATGGAACTTAAAGCTTTTAAAAATGATTCTAACAATCCTTCCATGGAAGACTTAATAATTTGGAGGTAGAATGGAGGATTTGGATACAAGTGGGGCACCAATACAACAGGGAGGGAATATATGGGCAACATGTTACATATGCATAATTTTGATCCTACTTTAAAATATATGAACATGGGCACAGTGGTGTGCACCTATAATCCAAGCTACTAGGAGGCTGAGGACTAGGTCCACAAGACCTAGTCTCAAAAAAAAAAAAAAAAATATGTAAACATACCTTAAATTATGAGGCATCAACTCATGTTGTAGGACAAGAGATTAATTTGAAGGAGTGTGGTCAATTAACTAAATGTAAATGAAGTGAAACTGATTAAAAAGAAATGATGGTAGGCGGGATGACAAAGGAACATATGTTAGTAAAAATATGGAATATGATCAAGCTTGTGTTACTGCTGCCTAGCCAGTTATGAGAATGACTTCAAGATTATTAAATAAAGGTGTATGCCTTTCTTAAATAAAAGGAACGTGTTCTTTTAACAGTTGTAAATGACTTGTCATTGTCACTGAAGACGTTTCATTCTGGAACTATTTTGTTAGGGTTTGTGTATTCATGATGGTACCTGGAAGTCAGCAGTTTATGGTTTTGGAGATCAGAGCAATTTGAAACAACTACGAAATAAGTCAGTTCTGAAACCTGTCCCGATCATTGGTCCAAAATTGAAAAGAAGGTATGTTAACCTGTAATCTACTTTTCAGTATATCCACCCTAACTATATTGTTGTTGAACTAATTATTAGCAAAATATACTACTAGTAAAAGCCTGGAGACTTTTAAAAAGGAAGTTCAAGATTGTTTTCAAAGATAAATAAAATACAAGAGGTACATTGGCCTAAGCTTAAGCACTTCGTATATAATAATACTTTTGAATTCTGAGAAAAAGTGAATTTTGTGACTTTTTAACCTTCAACATCAAAATTAAATGTCAATCAGATTTTATCTGGTAAAACCATCTCTAAGTGATGATTTTAATCTAGGTTAATCTGGTAATAGCATTTATATGTGAAACTCTAAATTTACAGAATGTTGCTATTGAAGTGAATGTTCTTTTTATCATTGTCTAAGAAATCGATAGGGTAAACATAGGTAGAGTACATTTGTTAAGTGTTCATGATACGAAGACTGTCACACTGTTCTACTTGTCACTTGTTGGAGTGAAGGTGTAGATAATAAAGCACAACTAAATTTTAAGAGCAGATCTGCCATCTTCATTGTTATTGCTGACTCAAGAAAAGTTAAAATTTTTATTCAGAAATTTACTGTCAGCCGGGCACGATGGCTCGTGCCTGTAAACTTCAGCCTATGAAGCAGCCGGGGCTAGGGATTGTGGTTCGAGTCCCGCTGGGGGCACATAGTGAGACCTAGTCCCAAAAAAATAGCTGGGCGTGGTGGTGCACTCCTGTAATCCCAGCTACCTGGGAAGCTGAGGATGGGGATTGCTTGAGTCTGTGGTACCACGGGCAACGTGAGCCTGCGGTTCCACGGGCAAAAATAGCGAGACCTAGTCTCAAAAAAAAACAAAAACAAAAACAAATTTACTGTCTGAAGTTATGGACACTGTAAATGGAGAAAATGCCACATTCATGGGGCTATCTTGCAGGTGGCTAATTTCTTACTCCAGAGAACTCAATGGCTACTGCATTCCTTTCTTGGGAGCAGATGTGTCTGTTGTGAAGCGAACTCAGCGTTACTTACATGAAAATTCAGAGCAATCACCTGTAAGTATTTATTATTTGCTTTTTAATGGAGAACATCCTATGCTTGTCAGAGCCCCTCTCTTTAATGTAAGTTTTCTGTGTTTATAAAGCAAAAAAAAAGTAGGTATAAATAGTGCCTGTTTCAATTTTTGGAAGTACACAGAATCAATAGTGTGTGGCATTTTGCATTTTATGAGAGTAGTATTAGCCGCCTCTGTAATCCAAATCTGTCCTGCTGAAAATTTTTTAAAATAACACAGTGTTAGTAATTCCGTTCAGGGAATCCCAGTGCCATAAATACCTAACAGTCTCTATTTAGTGTATCAGCTGCTGGGATGTTCTTTCTAACACTTCTGGAGATATCTGAGAGCCTCTCTTTTTCCTCCTGGCAATCTCTGGAGTATCATCCTATTTTTTTTTTGAAGTAATTGCTCTCACTGCTGAGACTTGAACAGGCAGCTATCTTAAGTTTAAAGATTAGAGTAAAGCTGGCTGGGCATGGTGGCTCGTGCCTGTAAACTTTAGCCTATGAAGAAGCTGGGGCTAGGGATCACAATTCGAGTCCCACCTGGGGGCTCGTAGTGAGACCTAGTTCCAAAAAAATAGCTGGGCGTGGTGGCACGTGCCTGTAATCCCAGCTACCTGGGAAGCTGAGGCTGGGGATTGCTTGAGTCTGTGGTACCCTGGGCAACGAGAGCCTGCGGTTCCACGGGCAAAAAAAAAAAAAAAATTAGAGTAAGCTGGGCACGGTGGCTAGTGCCTGTAAGCTTCAGCCTATGAAGTGACTGGGGCCAAGGATCGTGGTTCGAGTCCCGCTCGCAGCAACACAGCAAGACCTAGTCCCCCACCCAAAAAAAAACAAATAAATAAAGATTAGAGTATTTTCTCATAGATGAGGTTATGAGTAGAGTCTACATTCCGTGATGTATAATCGCTAAATTCAGTATATTATTGTGGACTTTTGATCCATGGATTATATGGACATTTGTGTTAAAGTAAGAGAAGCTAATATCATTTGCAATAATTTTCTTCATATTCCTCAAATGTCTAGTTTGTGAATAGATTTTCAGAACAGAACACATTCATAAAGTGGAAACCTTTTGATATTTATGACTACAGAGTAAGTTTTAAGCAACTAACATTCTGCTATTTTTCTAAAAAGATAGGGAGTAACATTCTGATTTCGTGTGCTTCGTCTAGGTTCAGTATGCTGCTTATGTAAATGTGGGAGGCATCACCTCTGTTATTAAGCTGATGTTTGCAGGACTTTTCTTTTTATTCTTTGTGAAGTTTAGCATGGGAAGGCAACTTCTCATAAAAGTAAGTATTTTCTAAAACTAGATATTTAGAAGTAGTTTCCATGAGTTTTAAATATCATTGAGAGTTTTTTCTTTTCCCTTTAGTTCCCATGGTTCTTCTCCTTTGGTTATTTTTCAAAACAAGGTCCAACACAGAAACAGGTAACTCTTTATTTTGTACCTAGACCTTTAAAATAATATTTTTCTTTTATTTTGTTTACACTTTTCTTGGGGCAGTTGTGGTAACAGCTAATACTTGATGGGACACTAGCTATGTTTCAGATACTCTTCTATACTTTATATAAATTTGATTACTTAATCTTTTCAAACATTTTTTGAAGTAGGTAGTTTCTACATTTTACAAATGAGGAAACTGAAACACAGAAACATGCCTAAGGTACTGCAGCAAGTAAATGACCAAATGGGTCTGCTATTTGGTTCTAGAAACTATTCAGTTTACTTCATGGAAATATCAAATATATTTATTCTTCCATTTTTCTTTTTCTTTTTTTTTTAAGCCTTCTCTTTCCCTTGCCCTAACCTTCTCTCCCCCTTCATCTTCACATCCCCTGGAATCTATGGTAGATAAATTGAACTACCATTTGTCTGATAGCCTCAACAATATGAATGCTTCATTTTCTATCATTTGGCTTAAAGATCCCAACCTTGAGTCAGGCCTGAAGTCATTTAACATCATCTCCTTTCCACAAAGGAGATACTGAACAGATATTAGTAACACCACAGATTCTCGGTCCTCAGTGGGACTTTTAACATCATTTGTTTGTGTTTTTAACATTTTGTCTACTTTCTTGGACATTTTTCAGAATCTACTCAATCTCCATTCTCTTCCCCCTCTATGGTGATCACAGCTCCTACTTCATGAATGGAATTGATACCATCTGTTAGGGACCTTCAGTAGATTCCAATTCTCAGACTTAGAATCATTGCTCCCATCTTCACCTTTTTTCCTTCTCTCTCAAAAAACAATTCTGTACAAGACTTGTCTCACATCCTGTGCTCTTTAAAACTCAGACATTTCTTGTGTTGCAGACATGGGGCTAAGGGCTTTATCTTATGTACAGTCCTCCAGCAACCATCTAAATAAAAATATTATGATCATCCACTTTTGACAATCTAGCTAATGATCAGAGAGGATGTTATTTGCCTAAGTTCATATAGCAAGGATGTGGCGGATCCTAGAGTCAAACCAGCCTGTCTTTACCATCATTGCTGCTTTTGATTAGATTCCCTCCTGACTTCATCATTTGATTATTCTTTATCACTTTTATAGATTCTGTCTCTTGCCTTTACAGGCTCTTTCCCTCATCCTATAAACATGCTAATGTTTTTTCCAATCTGAAAAAGAGTCCTTTGTCCTCTGATCCTTCATGTTCCCTTGCTAAAGTTGCCATTGGCCTTATAAAGGTAAATGCATTAAATGCTGTTATTAACATTGACATTATTGTCACTTCCCACAGGTGCTCTTCAAGTTCTTCTCTGTTCCCTTTACTTTAGTCTCCCTTTCTTGTATTCCTTAAATGTTGATCATCACCAGGGCTCCATTCTTGACCTGTTTCTCACTGCCTCTCACTAAGTCATCTCAGCAGTGTTCATAACAGGTACATGTGCATCTCCAGATTTACTAGACATCTTGACTTGTGGATCCTTCAACATATCAAAGTATGAATTTATTTACTCCCAAATCCTCTTTTATATTTCTCAGCTCACTTGGTAACTTTATCATCTGCTTAGTCAAAAACAGGCATCATTCTACATTTTTCTTCAAACCCATCAAAAGTGCCTTGATTCAGACTCTTTCTGTTTCTCTTTTCCCTTCTCCCCTCTCTCTCTCCTGTCCTCTTCCTTCCCATCTCTCCTCTCTCCCTCTCCTAATTGTAAAATACAGATAACATACAATTTATTATTATAACAACTTTTAAATTATCTGTGGTATTAAATATCACATTCATTTTTTTTAACCAATATCTGCTTTATTATTATTATTATTATTTTACATCATTTCAGTTCCTGGGGGGTCACCCACCACCTCCCCTTCCCACCCGCTCCAGCTGGTCCCCACTCTCCCCTTGTGCAGTTTCATTTGGTTGACCATATATTAGTGAAACCATTTGGTTTCTGTCCCTTTCTATCTGGCTCGTTTCTGCTAGAATGATTTCTTCTAGGTACATCCAGGTGTCTATAAATTCATCAAATTTGTCATTTTTG